>CAOKZL010003151.1:0-245581 GCA_948472985.1 Iguana delicatissima
ACACCCTCCAGTTTCTGTCGAAGTAAAGTGGAGAAAATCATTTGTAGCGTCCACATCGTCAATTCTCCTGGAACTCCTATTTCCTTCCCTCCTCTACTCTGCCGCCACTGATTGGTGTCGTGTGAATAGATGTAACACTTGCATGAATCGATGTGTGAATCGATTAACTCTTCCACATGTAGGAAAAAATGCAGCGGCACCATTGTGGTTGGTTTGCATTGGAATTTTTCTGTTTTTATATTACACTGGTTTCACAACAATGTGAACTGCGCTAAGAGCTGAACATGTGCGGACCAAACTACGACAGAATGATGTCAAACCAGTTTGACGTGCAGATATATTCGCAATGCAACGATGCTACAGCAATGTATCTCCCTTGTGCGGAAAGGACCATAATCTGAATTGACCCCCTGGTTTAATCAACCTTTATTATGGCCCTTTCTGCACAAGGGAGATACATCGCTTGGCGTTGCTGTGTCTTGAATACATCCGCACGTCAAACTGGTTTGATGTCATTCTGTTTTAGTTTGTTCCACACATGTTTAGCTCTTAAAGCATTCACATTGTTGTGAAACCAGTGTTATGTAAAAATGGAAAAACTCCAAAGCAAATCAGCCAAAACGGTTCACAGTGTTTTTTCCTACATGCGGAAGCGCTACATCGATTCACACCACAGAGGGGGGCATTAAATTGACCAATCAGTGGTGGCAGAGTGGACCAAGGGAGGAGAATAAAAGTTCTAGAGGAACTGACATGTGGAAGCTCTGCTTTTCTTTGATAGAAACTGGAGGACATTGGAGTAAAAAAACACCACTTATAAAACACAGCGAGACACTCCTCCACTCTAGTGCGGAAATGGCCTATGCCTCAATCACATAAATCATGGATTTTTTGCAGACTAGAATTGGAAATTATTATTTGGTTTCCAGTTCTGTTTCCATGCCAGCTATGACATATGCAACCTACATATCTCAATTCAGAAACAACCAATTCAGATATGATAGATGGCAAGGATCAGAGCACTTCTCCAGAAGAGGACTGTGTGGCATGTTCCCATTCATCCAGTGATGATTTACATTCTAAACTTTAAAAAATGAGGAATATTATAACTAAACATACATTTATGCATGCATCATAAAGCAGTGACACTTTATGGTACATCACTATAGCTCCAGCATGGTCCTTATATTCAGTTTTAATCTCAAAATGTAATGGAAAGAGAACTTTTTCTTATCCTTTCCATTTTATCCAACCTAAAATGTACCAAAGTAGAGTTATGGTTACTGTATATTTCCATCAGGCATACAGTTTATTGCTTGATACTTGGCCTAATATCAAGGAAATTCTTCCTGTGATGTTTTATCTCTCTCTCTCTGTTATTTAATCTAGCTGTCAAGAAATTATGTTTGTAATATTTACAACTACATAATTGCCTTGTACTTAAAATATGCAAACATTGTTTCCAACTTGCATATTATCAACTTGCAAGAGCTTTTAAAATGTTGTACAGTCAGCCTTCCATATCCACATATTCTGTAGCCACAGATTCAACCAACTGCAGTTTAAAAATATTTTTTTAAAAAATTCCAAAAGCAAACGTTAATTTTGCCATTTTTATAAGGGACACCATTTTACAACAACATGGCATATAATGAGACTTGAGCATCCACAAATTTTGGTATCCTGGAGGGTCCTGGAACCAAACCATAGCAGATACCAAAGGCCCACTCTATTCCTCTGTGTGTGTGTGTGTGGCTTGTAGTACTACCCAGGCCTTTTCTGAAACATGGGAGAAAGTTGTGCTACACACTATTCCTCTCTTCACCCAACCCATTCTCTCTTTGTCTTGCCCTCCTTATTAATTCCCCTTTCATGCCAAGCCCCTCCAGTTTTCAGATATGCTACGCTATCATTCAAGACAATGAGCTAGCTGGGCAATTAAAGAGCTTCAGACCCAGAAAATGCACACTTCAAAAGGGTGGGAGGACAAATGTCACACCATGAGCACTGGCTTGTGGAGCTAGCTGGCATTCATGCTCCAGAAGCTGCATTGGCTTCATCTTTTTTTCTCCCAAAATTACATGTTGCTTAATCATTGTCCTTATGCTTCATGCACACCAGGAAGGAAAGGCAAATTGGACAGGATTTAAAAAGAAGCATAAAAGTTTCTAGGAAGAGAAGAAGAATGTGGTACGCAGCAAGAGCACACAAGTGGGACCTGTAATACAAGGGTGGGCTATGGAGTGTTTATGCTCAGGGTTCCAGGAGCCCCATTCCCAGGGGATGCAATGCCATGCCATGCCATGCCATGCCATCTGCCCCCCTGCCCCCAGTTTTCTCCCTTTCTGGCAGCAGTCAGTCAATTATTCAATATTCCACATCCACTGGGCGTGAGCACTCCCCATTGGACTGCATTTGGAGGTCCCCTCCTGCAGTACTGTTGTACCTGTTATGGCTATGATGAAGGAGACCTTGGGTTTCTGCCAAGCCATGATTCTAACACGAGGAAGATTATATTACACCACAAGGGTGGATATTCTACATCTCCCAGGCCACACAAGGCCAGCAGCTAATTTCCAAATGCTATTTGCAAGCGATCAGTTCAGACTTCTGGCAAGAATTGTCTTTTCTTCAGCAGCCCACTGGGTGGGGAGGAAAAGGGAAAAAGAGAGTCAGGATTGCTGGACAAAAGAGACAAAGAAGAAAGAATAGTTATCATAAGGAATACAGTTTAAACAGAAACAGAGTGCAGCTCCCCTGAGAGGAGGAAACTCTGACCAGGTGACTTGCCCCAGTGCTCAGTCTGCTATCTGGGGACAGGTAAGTCTGCATGGGCAGCTTCAAGGCCCCGGGCTCTCCTTTCTTAGGGCTTTTGTCTATAAACTAAGCTTGGACTGGACACTCCTCCATACATAGGAGGGAAGCCACTATGGTTGACAACTCCCACTAGTTCTAGCACTAACCAGCTGAGCTGACAGTGAAAGACTGTGGGTGTTGCAGTCCAAAAATATCAGCGCTCCCTAGTTGCCAGTCTCTGAAAGCCCAGATGCCTTAAAATGGAGGATGTCCTCTAACAGCCCTTTGGAGGTGAGGATTGTCTTGTGTAAAGTAGGACATCCAGCCATGCTGCTAGAAAGGAGGCAGGACAGGTAAAATGCAGCAGGCGCTGGGATGACTCACGGGGTCTCTTTTTCTCAAGGAAAGGAGAAAATTACCTATCAGACAAACACAATCAGCCCAATAGAGCATGTCTGGAAATGCTATTAAAGTACATTACTGGCTGGGTAAACAGGAAGTGCTTTTGCCAGGCAAAACCTCTTCATCTACATCCATTTGCCAGCTGTGTTTGTAGTCAGGCCAATTTGAGGAGAGGGGAGCAAATTACATAGCAACCCTTTCCTTGGCAGAAATAGATCTGGTTTTTAAAAAAGTGTCCCCTGTACACTCAAGTGCACAACCTGTGGCCCAGTGGCCACACACAGCTCTTTATGACCTGGCGTGCCCTCACCTGCTTGCCATAGGACCCCCCCAATTTCCTACAGAACCCCTCTTTTCTCCACAGCTGTTAGCAGTGAGGAAAGAGCAATTTCTCTTAGATTTGTTTGTGAGGGCCCAGGGGAAAGAAAAAATAAGGATAATTGGGCATGGAAAGAGGCTAATTAGTGTGTATGCTACAGGTTGTGACTGCTGACCAGCATCACAATTTACCATCAGAGGATTAGTGCTGCCTAGACGATGATCCAGTGATTCAGATTTTCATAACTGTGATATACAGGTACTCCCCATGTTTTATACTCAGCAGGTTCCTGATGCAATCTCTCCCATCTCCAACAAGAGTTGGAAATGACCCCGATCTGAACTCTGGAGAGCTGCTGCCAGTAGGTACAGAGTGAAATGAACTAATGGCTTGTCTTACTACAATAAGGCCAATAAGGCAGCTTTTATTTTTATTTTTTTAATTTTTAAAAACTTTTTAGGGTAGTTCTGAAAATAGCATGACTATGAAGAGCAACACCAAAGGCAAGAATGGGGAACATATGGCTCTCTGGATACTGCTGGGCTGCACTTCCCACCGTGCCTTATCACTGGTTACACTGGCTAGGGTTGTTGGGAGTTGCACTCCATATCTGGAAGGCTGCCCTTTCCTCCTCTGTGGCCAGAGGCCTGGCTTCTTAGACTGATCTTCTTTAACAGTGATCTGATCTTCTTCTTTTCTTACATCCTCGGCCAAACACAAAGCACGCAAGAACAGAATAAATGTCAAGGCAGCACATCTGCACTAAGCAGCTAAATGAAGACACCCGTTGTTACCCAGATTGCTTTCAGTAGTGATCTTTCTTTCTCTCTCTTTCTCATACACACATGTGCAGAGAGAGAGAGAATCAGGCACACTGAAGCCATTTCTGCACTAGACTGTTATAGCGCTATTATTCCACTCTCAACATCCTATGGAATCCTGGGGTTTGCAGTTTCGGGAGGGGCCACGTGGCCTCTCCCAAAACTGCAAACCCCAGGATTTCATAGGATGCTGAAAGTGGAATAATAGCGCTGTAACAATCTAGTGTGGAAATGCAGTGAGTCTAAATAGGATATCAACACTCTATTACAAGCAGACCTCTGGACTGTTTATTAAATAATTTAATGTTGCCTTCTTCCATTAAAGCTGTTGAGAAAGCAGGACTCATTGTTCTCATCAGCCTTCTCCGAGCTCTTGTGGCCTAGATTTGTTGCTGATCGTATCAAAAGGTCTTGATGTCGGGCCAAAAGCCCATCAATGTTGTGGCTTATTTGGAAGGTGCCACAAATCGCAGTGCTGTGATGAACAAGAAACACATCTCTTTTCACAGCCCTGGAAAATGAATCAGGTGATAATAAAGCCTTCAAGTTTTTGGTACTGTTTGTGACAGATTAGCGTGGTGGAAGTCAGAGGATGGCAAACAACGATGATGGTGATGGCAACGATGATGACGATGCAGATGCTGGAAACTTCATTCCTTTGATGGGGTTTCTACTCAAAATGTTAAACAAGGAGTGGGGCATGTGTGGGCCCACAGATTTTATTGGAAAGCAGATCCTATTATCCCTAGCCAAAATAATCAGTGATGAGAGAGCAGGAGGCCCAGCCAGCATAGCCACTAATGAGGAATAATTGGAGCTTCAGTTGAACAAAAGTTGGTGGCCCACACTTTGTCCATTAGAGTTTAAAGAATATTTCTAAAAGAACCATGGATCCCCTCTACTGTCTCTTCTCTGGTGCTGCTTCTGGCCTTTTTTTTAAAACCTGGGTGACGCTTCACCTCAAAGGAGCACTGGCACAGTAGAGGAGGTTGGTGCTTCTTTTAGGTTCTCCTGGAATGGACTAAGCTCCTGCCTTTTGCTGCTCTGTGCAGAGGAGGCAGTGGGGGAGGTTGGAGTGTGTGGAGGGGGGCGGGAGGGGGTGGGACTACCGTGCGAGGGTCTTGGCCACTGTGCACGAGGGCATGGCCGGGGCACGTGGGGGTGTGGCCAGGGGTGTGGGGGCATGGCTACGGTCTGGGATGCCCCAAAAACATTGCCACCTGGGGTGAATTGTCCTGCTCGCCCCCACGTCCCTATGCGACTGAGAGAAGGGGATGGTTCTCTTAATACTGTACCTTAACTTTTACCAAAAAAGGGGGAAAAAGGAACCATTCCCTTCTCTGAGTAGAGTACTGAAAGGTTTTTTTCTTGAACCTCAGCTTATCCACAGGTCATATCAAAATCCATAATTTTGGCCCCAAAACCCATCCTCATCTTATACATTAGGGACCTGGATATGCTTAGTCTGAAGAAGAGAAGGTTAAGAGGTGGCATGAAAACTATGTTTAAATATTTGAAGGGATGTCATGTTGAAGATGGAACAAGTTTATTTTCTGCTGCTCCAAGGAGTAGGACACGTAGCATGGCTTCAAAATTCAGGAAAAGAGATTCCACCTAAACATTAGGAAGAACTTCCTGACAGTAAGAACAGTTTGACAGTGGAATATGCTGCCTGGGAGTGTGGTGGAGTCTCCTTCTTTGGACGTTTTTAAACAGAGGCTGGATGGCCATCTGTTGGGAATGCTTTGATGGTTTATTCCTGCCTGGCAGGGGGTTGGACTCGATGGCCCTTCTGGTCTGTTCCAGCCCTAATATTCTATAAGGTCAATTCATACACACATATATGTGATAATTAAACAGTAGAAAAGGAGTGTATACTACAATATACAAAGGTGTGTGAGGACTTTTCTATCTTTCCATTCTACGCTTTAAAATTTCCCACTGAATTTGAGGCTCTGGACATTTTCCTGAAAGAAGCGGTAGTGTTACATCTCTGTTCAGGATACTAGCAGAATAAAAAGGCCTTGTGCCTTAATGTCTTTTGTGCCTGTACTTGGAATGAGAAGAACTCACATTAAAGCTAAAAGGAGCACCCTCACCATGCACGTAACAGATTCAGTGGGTTTAGTTTATACTGGGACCCCAGCAAGGAGCAAAGGCTTAAAGCCCTTCCACCCATTCATGGCAGAGCCTGGGGGTTAGCTGTGGAGTGGGGGTGGGGGCAAAATGAGGGTATCGCCCCTCTCAAATAAGCATTCTGCCCCTCTGGTAAGTTGCAGCAATTCAAACTATAGTTGAGCATTTAGAAACATAAGCGATTTCCGCACTAGACTGTTATAGCGCTATGATTCCACTTTCAACATCCTATGGAATCCTGGGGTTTGCAGTTTAGGGAAGAGCCGGGTGGCCCCTCCCGAAACTGCAAGCCCCAGGATTCCATAGGATGTTGAAAATGAAATCATAGTGCTATAACAGTCTGGTGCGAAAATGGCCATAGTTTAGGCATCCAAAGAAAAGGGGCAGCACAGTTACCAAGGGAATGCCAACACAGCAAATAGAAAAGTTCTGGGTGTGAATGATTTTCAGTATCTTTCTGTAATGCCAAAAATCCGGGGAATGCCCTCATCTCACCTCTCCGACATAACTGCGCACCCCTTTCAGCACTCCTGCACTGAAAGACAAAGTATGTCACTGACATAAGGTGTAGTTTGTAGATTTGGAGTTTGTGTGTATGTGATATTACATTCTGTTATAACTCTGCTCCAGGATTATTTAATCAAAAGCCAGGATATATGCCTTCTAAATAAATTGTCCATTATCTTACTGTTTGGGAACAGATTGGTTTCCAATTTCTGTAATGCTGCTTTCCAGAAAATTATAGGAGATGAATACAAGCAGTTGGAAATGAAATGAGAGCAGCGTTCTCCATCTCACCTGAAGCTCTACTTAAGCCTCTTGCGCTCCTACTCAATATCCAGCCTTGGAGAAAACATGAATGCCTGCGCTAATCCCAGAGATAGGAAACCCATTGAAAAAGTGCCACTCCATTACGCTTACACTAAATTGCTTATATTAATTATATTTAGTTTGAAAAGAGGATGTGTTTTTCGCACAAAGCAAATGTGTATTTCTGCACAGATTAAGTCTTTGGAACATTTTGCAGCATGGAAGTTCCCAGAGAATACTGTGCAGAAATCTTAGGCCATTTCTGCACTAGAGTGTTATACTGCTATTATTCCACTTTCAACATCCTATGGAATTCTAGGGTTTGCAGCTTAGGGAGGGCCTTTAGAATTTTCAGCCAGAGAGGTCTTTGGCCTCAGTAAACTACAAACCCCAGAATTCCACAGTATGTTAAAAGTGGAATAATAGCGCTATAACAGTCTAGTGCAGAAATGGTCTTAGTTGTCTTCTGCAGTGGGCAGAAATGATTTGCAGTTGTATGTGAGGACAAACTCACCTTAGAGCTAAAAGGAGCACCCCCACCAAAGATTCACATTGCTAGCGTCTACTTCTTCCTCTTTTTACTGATCTCATTTAAGTGATTAATGTTGGGATAGTTCCAGAGCTCACGAACAGCACCAGGCACCCAAGTGCTTGAGTGGTATTACTGCCCAGAAGAGATATTGCTTGAAGCTGGAATGAATCCATACCCTGCTACATTTCACAGATGAAAACTGAGACATGTATGGCTAAGCAGAGTCAGTGTGAGGTCAAAATGGCAGGCTAGGAGAGGCTACAGCAGTTTGATTTCGCCTTTTACTACTGGGAAGGGAAAGAGTCCTCCTTCTCCTCTCTCCCTGCTGAGTTAATTGTGTACAAATCGACTTCCACACTTTCGACTCAGTTTGCAGTAACTGAGGCCCTTTCCGCACGTGGGAAAGGAACCGTGCAAAAACGGGACTCACCGGACTTCTTCAGCATCCGGGCGAGTCCGTTGGGACGAGGAGCAGTGTGAGCCTGTCGCTCCGCACTGCTCCAGCATCCAAAATGGTGGCTTCCGGTGGGTGGAGGCTCTCCACCAACCAGAGAAGCTCGCCAGCCTAAAGCCCGCCCCGGCAGATCTGCAGGCACGCACTTGTGTGCGCCTGCAAATCTGCACTGGAGTGTGGGGATGGAGCGACACAAAGTTGCGCACTCCGTGCTTTTTAAAAACCTCTAAAAAGAGATTTTTAAAAAGCACGCTGCGCGACCAGTTCCGGTTGCTCTGAACCGGACTGAAGTGTGGAACTACAAAAAATAGTCCGCCCCAGTCCACTCTATGGTGCAGAAGACCTCCGTCGGAGGTCACTTTGCACCGTTTTAATAGCCCGGTGAGGAAAGGGCCTGAAATAAGCCAAGGACAGAGAGGGAAAGCAGGAGGAGGAGAGAGAACAGAGCAATTTAAAAGCAGCTAATTAAGTGGGACAACAGAGGACTAATTGGGACTGTCACTTCCAAATCAGGACAGTTTGAAGGTATGTGAATGTGTACACAGAAAGTGTGAGGTCGCAAGAATTGCACACGAGGCTATGCTTTGTGACTCAAGCTCTCTCACTTTAATTCCAGCTTCAGAGAAATACATTTCTAATGTTGTGGCAGGGGCTTAAGCATGATCAGAATCAGCTCCAGATTGGAGGGGGGCTTTAGCAAAGTGCTCAGGGCAGGCCCTACCATTGGGCAGAGCAAAGGGAGGTGACTGGTTCAAGTGGCAAATACTGGGAGGCAGAAGAGGCTGCCTCCTGCTTTTTTTCTCCTGCTTTCCACAGCTGTGTCTTTTCTGTCACACAACTTGCTCTGAGGCACCTAAGTTAGTTTGATAACCTCTGACATTTTAGAAGATACCTTCACCACTGTTGAAGTTTTGAAGATTCATTGCAAGTCGCAATGGCTTCTGAGCATGGGCTAAGGAGCGGGCGCTGTCCTGCCCTTCACCTTGAACAGCAAAATGGTAAGCGGCCACCCACATCTTTGGGGCGCGCTATGATCAACCTGATGGCAGCAGTAGTAGGCAAAAGAGAGTCCGCAAGAATTTCCCACCTTCTCCTTATCAGGTACCATTGGAGCATGATGGGTATTAAGAAATTAATGTATCTTTTCTGTAGCCTTTCAAGGATGCTATTTCCTAACAAGCACAATTCCTGTAAGTATTCTCAAAGCACCTGTGCGATCTCTTGTTTTGAGTTTTGCAAGGAAAATCAAAGGTCTGCTCATCAGAGAAAGAATAACTTTGTCTTGAGTTTTAGTGGGAAATAAACTGTATAATGAGAAAATTCTAGAGCGTTTGGATGTTTGTGGCTCCTATTTGGTTACTTTAGTCTATCTAAGCCAACCATTCACAACGAGGGCCCTGATAGATTTGAAGGGGCTCAAAGACTGAAAACTGTGAGAAGGGGAGCCTCAAGCGTTTATGGGGGCCCTAGTAACTGAACCGATGAAATACCCAAGCAGCAACCTTAACTGGAGTCAATAGTTTCTCTCCTATTTATAATATCTCTCCAACACACCGTTTGACAGTTTCCTTGACAAGATTGAAAAACAGAATTGATATCATGACAAGAGGTGACCTCTGACTGTCATTGTCTAATCTGAATTCTGATATCACGAAATTTGAAGAAAAGCACCAAACTTAAGGATTGTATTAGGTTAGTTCATTTCAAACCCCCATGTAAAACAAAAACAAAAAAAAAGTGTTGTGTCCCATTGCAGACAATGGATGCAACATGAGCACAGCCACACCTGCATGGGCACACACCCATTGCATCCATTGACTATAATGGGAGCGACACTTAACACAACCTCACATTTGTGTATGTGGAGGTCATGCCAGAAGAGGGTGCACTGTGCAATCTTTTAAAAAATGTTGTCCAATATGTCAGAATGTTCAAGTTTTCTTGGTGTTCAGTAATAAGTGATTTTCTGTCTACCTGTTTGTGTTGTAGTGTGTGACGGGGAAGGGGGCTTGGAATTTGAGAAAAGCTCCTAAGAGAGCCGTGGCCAAAAAACCATTGAGGATGGCTGATCTAAGGTACTATTGGGCTTCACTAAAACAAAACAAGAAAACACCCTTGGGCTTAAATCCAATTGCTATACCCAACTAGAGTAGAACCACTAAATCAGTTGAATTTACCTGTGTGTTGAATCACTATTGAGCAACTGTCTGTCTGTGTCTTCTCTAGCTGAGGCTAACCAACAGGATTCCAGTCTTGGTTTGGCTGCTCTGTTTCTTTGTCCTTCAACAGTTTCATTCTGTTACTTTAGGTCTCAAGGTCTTGCCTTCATGAGATCTGTGCTTTTGGTATCTCTCAGAGGTTGGCTAATTACCTTTCTTATTTTTTCTTGAAGTGTATATTACTGAATGGTTCTTTGTATATTCTTTCCTCATATTCCATCCTTGTAAAATGCAGAGATTACTAGGAAGAGCCCTTAGTTCTAAATCCTGTTTCTAACTGCTTGGTCACTGTTGCTCAATGTTGCTAATTGGGATTCTTGGAAGCAGAGCGGGTAGCGTTTTGCCCCTTGTTGTCAAGGGACCCATGGACATCCTTTAAAGTCTGGGTATGTCCTGGATCAGCTAGTTGAACAAAAGAAGTAGTGGGATTTCTACCTGGCAGGGTTGTTGTTTCATTTTTTACTGACATTCAAGCTGCAGCCCTTCAGGTTGGGAAATGCCAAAAGTGCCTCAAGACCTGGGCTTGGGGCAGGGAGCAGGCATCAGAACTGGCATGCTTACTGGGGCAAAAGAGCCTTTGGCACTTGCCCAAAAAGGCCATGGTGGCATTGGATTGCATCAATAATATATTCCTTACCTTAGGGATGGAGAACATGCATCCCTCAAAATGCTGTTGAGTTGTAACTCCCATCATCCTTCACTTTTGTCTAGTAAAGTAGGAGTGTTACCACAGTTTCTAGCCAGACTTGGGGGATACCAGATATCATTTTGATATCAGTAATTTGGCCTTTCCTACCTATTCCTTCCCACATGCTTGCGAGGCCCCCAGACAAGCACGCGTACAGGCTTGGCTGCTAATCGCTGTAATATTCCAAACAAATACAGGCAGGCCAGAAATAGCCGTCCCGCTGCTTCAGGAGACCTCAAGGCAAGTACCCTCATTATGTATGCACGCTACTTACAAAGAACTCCCTGCCCCGAGCAGGCAGCTTGACGAGCCGAATACTCAAGCGTCGAGCACTCTGCGTTTGCATACTGGCTACCCTACTGACAATTCGGACCTAACTCAATCATGCTAAATTCTGACCTTTCGGAGGCTTTGTCTCCAGCCCAAACCTCATTGTTTTCCCCAAGTACGGACTAGCCTACGGCCACATTGTCCCCTATAAGAACCCCTAACTTTGAGCGCTTCCTCGGATCGCTCCCGATTTCCATCCAGCCTTGCTGCCACTGTGCTTGGCGAGCCTTCCCCTCAGTCCCACGTACTGAGAACCTTCATATCCACAAACTCTGTCTTCAGACCACCCAGGCTTCAGGACAGGTGCAGTATTTCCCATACCAAAAACCTCCTCTAAAAATCCCTCTATCCCACTCCAACCTTTATTTCTCTAGTTATCTGTGTGAGTGTGTTGCATGCATGGGCTTGATTGTATTTTAATATAAACAACAATTATTATTTCACATCTGTTTGCTCCTTGACTCGGCCTGACCCCGTAGACACTGGGTAAAAAATCTCACTCCGTTGTCCTGCCTCTCGCAGTGCTAACTTGTGCTCTTTGACTAATTTCCCCAACTTGTGTAATTTGGAGAGCATTTAGGTGTCCCTCACAGGACCCCCAGAAATCAGGGTAACAGGAGGGTTGTGCAAAAACATATGAAGAACTACATGCTCCTTGAATCTGGCCCAGAGCTTAGAAAAGTTACTTTACAACCAACTATGATGCTGGCTGGGGGATTTTAGGGTTTACCCTCTAAAAAGTCTCTCCCCCCCCAGGAAAACCCTGCACCTGCTATAGGAGGAGATCTTAATCTGAAGCTGGAGAGCCTTCCGTAGCCATTGCATCCCCTCAGGTGAGGAGCTGCTGGTGACACATTCTTCTCCCACCTACACACACCCACACACCCTTCTCCTTTTTCTACTGCAAGCAATGTTTGGAAGATTAAATCAACAGAATTCATGCAAACACAAAACAAAAAAGGCTCAGGAGGAGAGAGATTTTTTTTAACTGAAATGTGATTCCAGTGTACCATTAGTGAGAGGATGTACGAAAAGCAGTAACTGTACATAAAGAACTTCATTATGGCACTTTGGTAGCAAAGAATTCAATTTCTTTACAGCTCCCTCCCTCAAAGGTGTTTCACACTTATACTCAGAATTTCAGCATGACAAAACTGGTTACACATTGCTCTTTAAGAGAAGAGCTTTGACAGAGGGGTGAACAACAGGGAGTGTCCCAACAGGGAGCTTCTGTTTCCATCAACAGTCTGATCTCAAGGGTGTGATGTCACTGTTTCTCCCAGAAGATTGTGTCACAAGCTCCCACCCCCACAAAGTGTCCATTAGTGCATTTTGGCTGCTATGACCTGACAGAGACTTAGCTACAGCCAGCACTGAGAGCTAAGACATACATTTCTAAAGCTGAATTAGCCATGACAGCTGAAAATGCTTTTTCTTCACAAAACAAAACGATCGCAGAGGAGTTGGTCCTTACCACAGTGATGCAATGTTCCCATGAAGAGACTACCTTTTGCATCAGCAGGACAGCCCAAGACATTTTGCTGCCTGAGGCAAAGTAGCCAATGGAATCCCCCCTCCATGTGCACTGGCTGGCTCAGTCGAGGAACACAGGACCCCCAGACCAGCCAAACTATTCCAGCACAAAAGGCAGAAAATCCCACAAGCACTTCTCCCCTCCTTGACAGTAAAAACATAATAATAAAACCAATAATTAACAATTTGATGCCTTTTTATGAGATCCAAAATCTGCTGTCTGAAGCAACGCACGCCAGCATTTTACAAATGGTGGAAGTTTGGCAACAGCAGTTCAGTCTCTGCTCACGTTCTCTTTGCCCTGCAAACTTTTCCAAAGTGACAGAGAGCCTAACTGTTCATAAAGAGATTTCTTCTTTTTGAAACTGCCTAAATGAAGAGAGATTCTCTTAAGCACTGTCCTTCTGTTTTCCACCGAAAAAGGCCTCCAAAATGATTAGAGGATGAGATTTCCTTTCCTAAAAGGGTTAGGAGTGTTGTTGCTAGTTTAGAAAAGCAGAGGATGTGGGAAAGATAGAGACTTATTAAAAAGTGCATGAAGTAGAGAAGACAGATAGAGATAGGCAGAGATCCTGCATTGAGGAGACACGGACCATTTCTATAATTGCCTGTTATACTGCTATTATTCCACTTTCAACGTCCTATGGAATCCAGTAAACTGCAAACCCCAGGATTCTGTGGGATGTTGAAAGTGGAATAACAGCACTATAACAGTCTAGTGTGGAAATGGCCACTGTGTTAACTTTAATTGCAATGTCAAATGTGCTCGCACACCAGTGTGTGCAATGGATATCAGTACACATCAGTGTACAATGTGTATCCGTGTGCAATGGCACCAAATACACAACAGCATTTCTGCAACCTTACACTGAGTACAGCTGATTTTGCCATGGACAAAAACGTCCACCCACTTTTGCAAGGGAAATTTGTGCATGCATAAGAGAGCAACCAACAGCATGCTGGCCATCATTGACTCCCCTCCTCTCCTCAGAGTAGAACTCAGGGTGATGCCTATTAACTTAGATGCCTTTAGAAACACACATTTATGGTGGAGACATCCATCGCTGACTGTTAACTCCATTGGCCAAGGCCAGCCCAAGACATTCTGCTGCCTGAGGGCAGAATAGCAAATGGTACCTTCTATCCATCCAAGTCAGGGTGAAGGGTATCTAAAACCATTTTGGCACACGATGCAGAGAATCCTAGCAGCACAAGTACAATAGCCACAGTGATAGTTTATTCATGACACCCAAAAACTGATGGCTCAGACAGCAGCCTCACATTGCCTAACAGCATGGCCGCGTAGCCTTTCCACAGCTGACTCTTTGGGAATCTCAGGATCTAGAGCAGTGGTTCTCAACCTGTGGGTCCCCAGATGTTTGTGGACTTCAGCTCCCAGAAGCCCCAGCCACTATGGTCAATGCTCAGGGCTTCTGGGAGCTGAAGTCTAGAAACATCTGGGGACCCACAGGTTGAGAACCACTGATCTAAAGTCAGTGGCTGGGGGGAAAGGGCTATTGGCATCTGGTGGTCACTGGGGAAGCAGGATGCTGGACTGTGAGGGGTCATTGGTCAGATCCAGCAGGGCTCTTCTTGTGGTCTGATTACAGCACATTCAGTACCGAGTAAAAAAGGTTGCATGTTCCAGAAGGCTTGTCTGTACAATTTAGGTCTCATGATGTCTGAATGATTTCTGTCACATCCAGGACTCCAAAAAATATTACTTTGATTTAGGAAACAAATCAACTGTTACTTTTGTCTTTAAGCTGTGACACTCTCTAATTCAAAACCAGGCTTCCCAATGTCAGAGCCCCCCAAATGTACAGACTACAATTCCCAGAATCCGTAGCCAGAAAGGCCACTGGTGAAGTAAGCTGGGATGATGGGAGCGATAGTCCAACACATCTGGAGAGCAAGTGTTGGAGAAGGCCATTCCTCAACAACTGAAGGAAGAAAACCTGAGAAACTGAAGGAATTGGCCAGCAAGAAGCAAATTTAATCACAACAGTGTCAGGGAGGAAGTAAGACAACCAGTGAGGCAGCTGGCTCCATCTTCTGAGAACCTGGATTAATTTATGTAATTAGAATCAGAGAGAATAGACCTGGAAAAGTGATTGGAAATGGGAACTTGACCAAAATAAATAGTCAAGTTCAGTACTGTGGCCTCCAGTGAAGCATTAGCCCCAGTCAACAGAAAGTGCTTTGGCAGGCATGGTGGTTGCTGTGAGGCTTAATGCTTGTGCCAGTCATGTGCAGGCTAGTCAGTTTTGCCAATGGTTTCCCCACATTAAAGCTTTCCAAATGTGCCCGGTGATATCAGTGCTGTGCTACCTGAATGCAGTGAATGGCCTCATATGCCTTCTTGTGCATCAGAGTCCGTGCATCTATCTATATTGGTTACAGGTACAGCGAGGAGTGACACTGATATTAGAATTACTCCACTGGCTGCCAATTATTTTCTGGGCAAAGCACAAAGTGTTGGTTATTACCTGTAAAGACCTACATGGTTTGGGTCCAAGTTATCTGAAGGATCACCTCCTCCCATACAATCTGCCCCAGATGCTCAGATTCTCTGCAGGCCATTTACTTAACCTGGCCGGGGCTAGACTGGCTGTGGTCACTCAGAGGACCTTTTCTTTGGTGGTGCTTAGATTGTAGAATGACCTGCCAGAAGAGACTTGATAGCAAAATATGTTGTCTGAATTTTAAAAAGTACTAAAGATCTATCTCTTCCGGCAGGCCTATCCAGTCAATTTTTAACTATGAAATTTAAACTGATGTATTTAAATTGGTTTTATATGTTTTTATTATATTTTAATCTATGATGTGTTTATCTTACTTTATGTTGTTCCCTGCCTCAGGCCTTGGGGACAGCCAGGTAAGAATCATCATCATCATCATCATCATCATCATCATCATCATCATCATCATGTATCCATCTGGCTTGCCTGCTTTCTTTTGGATCTAGGGAAGTGCTTTTGGTTCTGACTTGCAACAACCTTCTGGGATCTATGGCGAGATGGAGAGACCACCTTTCCAAACCTGCTCTCTCTGATTATTTTAAAACTGAAGATGCCAAGGACTGAAACCAAGACCTTCCGGGCACAAATCAGAAGCTATGGTCCTTGCCAACTCAGGGGTGAAGTTCTTCCTGGGCTGTGCCATTTCAGGCAGCATGAAGACTGCAAATCTGAATGCCCCCCCGCACAAAAGGAAAGAAAAGCATCCTGATTAATAGAAAAATGGGTCAGAGAGAAAGCTGGCATTCAGTAATGTGCTATGACTATGCATGCTTTGTAGACATGTTCCATCAGCATACGATTGCCTTGACTTTTTTCTGTACTTTGTCTGCTGAATAAATTAGATATAGCAGCCTTTTCCTACCGTTACAGAAGTGGGGGAAAGCGTGCATCTAGTTTGTTTGCGCCCAAAGAAACAAAGATGACAATTGGAGGTCTGGGTTTTATACAACTCAGGTGCAAGCACTAGCAATGGGCCTGGACCACAGAGGACAACAGGCTGGATACAGTGGCGGAGCTTGGAGTGTGTAGAGGAGGGGGGAGGGGCTGTGGTGTGAGGGGCGTGGCCGCTGTGGGGGCGTGGCCAGCGTGCACGGGAATGTGGCTACGGGCTGGAACAACCCAGAAACATTGCTGCCCAGGGCGAATCGCCCCCCGCCCCCACGTTCCTATGGGACTGGCTGGGTGTGTTAATAGGTTAATGTGGGAAGGGGGAGAAAGGAAATTTACCGTTTTTGAGCCTAAACTCCCACTGGCAAGAGAAGTGGGAGGTGCAGGCCAAAACATGTAGAGGGTCAAAGACTCCCCACCCTTGGCTTGTGGCTTCCCACAGTGACACTTTTGAGCTAGAAGTAGTTTGGAAGCGGAGTAGCAGCCTGGAGCAGGAGGACTGCCAGAACCCAAAGAATGCTGGTCTGCCGCATTAGCAGCCTGCCTTGATTTCCCAGGGAACTGCCTGACACCTAATCTGCAAAGTTCCTAACTGTACTCTATAACAAGCGAAACTGTTCCCCACCCCCAGGGTTCTTAAACTGAAGTTCAAAGGTTCTTCTTACAAAAACAGTCTCACTGGGTTTGCACTGCAGCACAGAAGAGAGCCAAAGCATTCGTGCGGGCATGTCATGCAAGCTTCTCTCCTGGGCCATTTCTTCACTGAACTGTTATAGTGCTATTATTCTGCTTTCAAGAGCCTATGGAATCCTAGGCTTTGCAGTTTAGGGAGGGGCCTCTGAGGCCCCTCCCTAAACTGCAAACCCCAAGATTCCATAGGATGTTAAAAGTGAAATAATAGCACTATAACAGTCTCGTGTGGAAATGGTCCTAGTTTGGACCACAGCACAGCCCAAAGACTTAGGTACGTACAGGTTTACATAATTTGGGCAGTGACTCACTTATGACCTCATCTCAACCCTGTTTTGACTAGGCACAATTTTATTCATTTATTTATTTTTACAGTCTTCCTCTGGGAGTCCGATTCAGGGGCATCCACGCCTTCGTCTTTGGGTGGGCAGAGGGTTGACTGCCTGACCTTTCTAACAGGCACAAAGTCCTTCCCTCACCATGACCCCCAGTACTGTTTCAAGCCTGCTGTACTTTTTAGAGAGACAAATTGGTTGCGGGGAGGCAAAGTTAACCTGAGATTCAGAAAAGCGGGGGAAGCAAGACTGGCCCTGCCATGAAGCAGAGTGAGTCAGATGCCTCAGGCAGCACATCTGGGGTGTGATGAAGAGGCAGCAAACTGTAACTTGCTTAACTGTGGTTATTATATTTGTACTTCCAGGACTGGGGAGAGATGATCATGGGATGTTCTAGGTCATGTGTCATAAAGTCTTGCCTGACTTTAGATAATAGGTACCTTGATTTAATTGGACAGGAGGACAGAGGCAACAATAACTGAAAAGACCACAAAGTGTCTTGGCTAGCCTGAGGAAAAAGAGTACCAAGTTCATGCCATAGCAACCACCCTCAAGCACCAGCTCCTAAGCAGGCATCTCCCAGTAACATTTCAGGGAATGTTACTTTTTGGGCTTCAGCACCCAAATGTTCAACACCAATGCTGGCTGTGGGATTCTGGGAGTCAAAGTCCAGAAAAGCAATCTTGCCAAGCTCTGCTATATCTGTGTGCACTTTTAGGGTTGTGCAGATCTGCCCATTGGCTCACAGACTCAGTTCAGGGATGTCAACAAACTCAACACAGATCGTCTCAGCTCAGGAAATGCCACACATTTCATTCAGTTGCTGGGAGGGGGGTTGCTGTATCTGATTACCCAGGGCACAGAAATGGAGAAAGCAGGCATGGTGGTAGCCTAATTATAGAAGGCCTGTCAGCCCTCTTGCTGCCTTGAAACTGCAAGGGTTAACCTAGACAGGTTCCTGCTCTATTCTGCAAGAAAACAAAGGATCTGCCCAGATGAACAAGGAGGGGCTTTTTAAAAAATCTTCTCCCCCCTGCAACTCACCATCTGTGGAAACTGAGACTACAATGAAGAGAGAAGAGAGCACGTCAGCATTCTGTCCATAAATCTTCTTGTGTCAGAGATAAAGTATAAGAAACTGACAAAAGATTTTTTCTTGAAGCAAGCAGGCCAGGGGGAGGAGTAGGCCTGGGTAGAGAGAAGGGGTTGTACAATCATCCCTTTTCTTTAAAGTTCTTGTAATATTTTAAGGGTCTCTCTCTCTCTCTGAAATGTGCTGGTCAACTATGATAAATCTGAACACTAGGTTACAGGGGAAATTATGTTAGGTTTATTTTTGTTCAGCCAGCCTAAACTGGCCACAATACCTGGCAGCAGCCCTTCTGGGCCTCAGGCAGCGAGGGGGTCTTTCCTTTCACTTGCTTTCCTTTCTTCTTTTACTCTAGACAAGGATTGAAACTGGGACCTTCTGCATGCAAAGCAGGTGCCCCATCCCCACATTTCCTTGACTGAGGACACATTAAGAGCACAGGTCTGGCTCTGGGCAATTCTGCCTGATGCTTTGTCCCTTCTGATGACCACAATGCACATGAGCACAATGCTTTGGGTTGCACCAGCTCACATGTGGTTGATATAGCTAGCATGAACTCCCACAAAGCACTGCTTCACCTGTGTAGGCTTTCCTGGGGAAGAGTATCTCTGTCTTTCTTAGGTGAGAAGCACTGGCCTTAAACAAGAGAGAGGGGCCATGGCTAGGTGATGGATCTAGGCATTCCCAGATACTCTGCAACATTTTACAGATAGAAATCAGGACGCATGTGGCCAAACAATAGCAGAGTTTGGTGAAGATGGCAAGCTATTAAAGAGGAAGAACAGACAAGCTAGGAGAGGCTTGCTTTTGCCTAACTCTCCCAGGAAGGGGAAAATTCTGACCCCTCCTCTCCAACTTTGAATTAATTGAGTCCAAACTACTTTTGCACATTGAGTTCAGTTTTCAGCTGTGCAAATAAGCTGAAGACAAAGAGGAGAAATTGGGACATTTTAAAAGTAGACAAAAAAAGTGGAACAACAGAAGATTAATTGGGACTGTCCCTGCTGCATCAGGACAGTTGGAGTGTCTGGTCCTGCCAAACTTGAATTAAGTTACATTCAAAGAATCCTTACAATTTTAGTCATGCAGGAGATAATATTTGCAAACTGTAAAGCAATAATAGCTATGTTACATCAATGGAAATTACATGCACATGGAGAAGGGTATAAAACAAAATGTGAGTATGGTACACAAAGGGCTAGAGCAGTGGCAGGAGACTTTTCTGCCCTTTGGATTTCAGTCCTCAGATGGTCAAGGCAGTATTGTCAGTGGTTAGGGATTATTGAAATTGTAGCCTGAAAGCTAGAAGGTAAAGCTTCCCTCATGCCTACCTATAGCAGTGGTTGGAAAAGTTGCCAACAGGTCTACAGCTTTCAGAATCCTCAACCAGAATGTCAGTGGCAATGATTGTTGGATTTTGAGAGTTGTAGTCTAAAGTAACTCTTGGCTTGTTATTCATAGACTGAAAGAGAAACAGCTTCAAATTTCTGTTCTACTGGAATGCTCACATACTGGCTCTGCCATCTCTCTACCTAACCACCCTTACAGGTTTGTTGTAAGAATAAGAGGCATATGCTCTCATAGATAGGGCACAATTAAAATATTGTGTTACTATTTTATATACAAATGCTACACTTGGGCACCTTTGCTACATAAATATCAACCCCATGCTATGAGAGGATGCCACCTTTGAGGACAGCTTACTTGTGAATAATCTAAATCTTTGTAGAACACAGGCCAAAAACGAACACCTGTAAGACAGACTTCCTCCCACTACTAGCAAGGGCAGCTGTGAACCATCCCTGCTCAAGAGGGGCCCCACCGGTGGAGCATAATATGTTAGCATCCAGCTCATTCCCAGAAGGGCTGCTGCCCTTTAGTCTGCCTTTCTTCCTGCACTGTAAAGTTTGCCCTGTCACATATGCTACATCTGGGCCAGACATAGCTGAAATCGGGGGGGGTGTGTGTCTGCTGGCACACTGCGAAGTACACAGCCAGGAAACGTGATGTATGTGCACATCCCACGTCCTGGGCATTGGTCTTTCCCCCACGCCCCTCCCCTGTCCTGGCTGCTGCCTTTGCCCGGCTTCTAGGCTTATTACCAAGAGTCCGGTTTCATGTCTTTCCAGCTGCATGTGCGTAGGTCGGATGGGCTCCAGGTGCTGATGAGCCAAAAGTGCAGCTGTTTTTCCAATCATGAGTAGCCTGCTTGGGTTGGTCCTGCCCAGAGGAGAGCACAAGAGGGGGAAGAGAGTCTTCTCTCAAAATGCTGGGCAACACAGCTGTGAAGTAGGGCCACCCTGCTTGTGGCTGTCTTGTAAGCAGTGTCAGGGAGAGCAAGTTAAGGCCATGTTTAGGGAGACGGGGTATAGTAGCAAGGAAAATATAACATTCCTTGTTCTGGCCCTGTTCCTTCCCTGAGATTGACAAGAAGGATGAGGCCAGAAACCGAAACTGTTTGGTTTCCCTTTCTGTATCCAATGTATACAGTTTCCTTTCTCTTTTTTTTATTCCTGTGCCAAGCTCAGCTGTTATCCTGCCCCAACTGGGGCAATGCCAATCTGACACACTGTGCACTGCTCCCTTTGAAACTACAGCTCAGAGGCAGCCACAACCACACTATTAAATCAAAAATGCCACAGTGTGAGGTCACCCACACAACCACTGTTTCTCAGACTTGTGTACTAGTCTGTAAGTGGCCAGTTTTATAGCTTACTTGAAGAAAAAACACATGGCTAATGTGCCACTAACCTGAAGCGCTATGCAACCTTTCATGGATTAGTAGCATATGCCAGGTGGACAAAACTTTAACTCAGCCCTTGCAACCTCTACCAACACTAGAAACTTTCTTACTTTGCAGGACCTGGTACTGACGGACAAATTAGGTCAACTTCTTCTTTCATAACTGGTACCAAACTGCATTTCTCAGTGCTAAGCCACCCCATCCTGTACCCCACAGGTTCCTATGGCAGGCATGTTTCCACTGCAGTTTCACTGTCAACATTCTCCATTTTATCAGGCCTCATAATGTCCCTTGTCTTTTTGGTGCTCTTATGTTCTTTCCTTTAGAATCTCTTCCTGCTATTTTCCCATGTGTGGTGGTAACTCTTGATGAAGGGCATCAGTTCATTCTCAAAATCCCGACCATCGCTTTGACTTGGGCTACCCACAGAGAAAAAGGGCTTGGCTCCAGCTTCCCCCAGTCAAAACCCCATTCGTACTTGTCCCGTTTCTCACCTTCCTGGTTAAAAGGCAGAGTCATATTGTTCAACTGGCACCAGCCTGGGCACTTTTGGTTACACCTGGATGCTGCCCTGGAGTAGTTTGTCACTTCAGGATTCTCATCTGTTTTGCAAAGTCACACAAACATATATCTTTCTTTCTGCGAGCAATGATGTAGAGCAGCTGTGATGAAAAGAGCATCGGTGAGGGAGGAAGTACACACTCTGCTTCTGTTGCCACCTTAAAGAAAGTTCCCGGAGCTCTTTGTCAAAAAGCAGTTCTGTATGGCAAAGAAGCTTGCATATCCAAGGTCAAGACACCTTTGCAGGGAAACAATCCTGTGAAAAGTCAGCTGCTTGTTTCTGTTACTTGGCTCTCAGCATCTGTACCCAAATGCTGTCCCGTGAGTTCACAACGCTGCTCATCACACTGAGTCAAAACAGGGCAAAGCTGCCCGCACATGCCATCAGATCCCGCTATCCTTTGTCTCCCAAACGCTGGAGGGCCTCCTGAAAGGCCCCTTCCCAGCTCCCCTCATTCTGCCACGGACCACAAGAAAAGGGTGGGGTTATCTCCAGAGGTGGGTCTACCTGCCGGGCCTCGGCTTGCCGTCTGCATCACAAGGCCCCTTGGTCCAAGGCGGCGGGCGCCGCTTGCTGCTTCTTGCGTTGCCTCTTTCTCTTGGCACGCCAGCAGACCACAGCAGCCACCAGCAGGCCCACCCCAAAGATCAGGGTGGCCACCGAGACCACCTTGGCAATGTCCATCTGGGGCCCGTTGATGGTGAAGGTGATGCACGTGGCGGCCACGCCAATGACCAGCGAGACGATGCCGAAAGGGAAGACGCAGCGGTACCAGGACTTCTCGGTGCCCCCTGTGGCCAGGGCCAGCTTGTTGAGCGTGGCCGTAGAGTCCGTGGTGGCGCTGGTGGCGGCGGCCGCGGGCAGCCCCGGCTTCCCTCCTTGCAGGCAGGTGAGCGAGTTGGACTTGCAGCCCATCATCCTGGCAGGGGCACCGGGGGAGACGCTCGCCCCAAGCTCGGCTACGGCGGACCTCTCGCCCCGCGAAGCCCTTGCTCCTTGCAGCGCAGACTGAGCCGGGGCGCAGAACCCGGCGCGCCCCCTCGCCGCTGCTCCTGCCTGCCGCCGCCGCCGCCGCCGCCGCCTCCGCTCGTCGCCCGGCGCTCTCTCGCGGGCGGCCGCCGCTCGCCTCCTGCTCCGAGCCCCGGCTCCGGGGGCTCTTTTGCGGCGGCCTCGAGCGGCGATTGGCGGAGGGGAGCAGCGAGCTCACGCCTCGGGGCGGCGCGCCCGGCCCGTTAACTCTTTCCGCGGAGCCGCCGCCGCCGCCGCCGGCTGGGGCTCCCGGGCGCGGAGGGCGCAGCGTCGCTCGCCTCTCCCCTCTCCCCTCTCCCCGCCGGCGCTGCGCCCGTGCGCCTCGGCTTTCCCGGGGCTCCCGTCCTGGGGGCTTACTGACTTGCTTTCAGCGCGGAGTCCCGTTTTGTTTGCGGAATGTTTTGTCTTTATTTGTCAGCGTCTGGTCTGGGACGGAGGAGGCGCCGGTGGCTGCTGCTCAGGAGGGCTATTTGCCTCCTCCGTCAGAGGCAGCGGCCATTTCCGCACTGGACTGTTATAGTGCGATTACTCCACTTTCAACATCCTGTGGAATCCCGGGGTTTGCAATTTAGGGAGGGGCCTGTAGTAGGGCACGTAGTTTGCCTGCGGGAGGTTTGCACGCATGCATGTGAACCTTATTCATCACCTCCAGGTGAAAAGATAAAGCACCAGGTGATGGGAAAGAGCCCCTCTTGAGATTCCAGAAAGCCACAGAGCTCAATAGGCCCCACAAGACGGACCCACTGTCTTACCTGATCTAAGGCAGCTTCCTCTGTCCAGTGTTTCTTGAGACGCAAAGACCATTTGCACACTAGACTGTTACAGTGCACTTTGCCCCTCCCTAAATTGCAAATCCCAGGATTCCATTGGATGTTGAAAGTGGAATAATAGCACTATAACAGTCTAGTACAGAAATGGCCACTGTGTCTCCCGGAGTCTGGAAAAGCTGCTTTTTGGACTACAGTTTCCAGAGTCCCCCTGCCAGGCTAAAACAGCAACATTCCCAATCTCTTCTCTCAGGACTAGTTGCCAAAAATGACAAACAGGCTTAAGACTAACAAAATTAAGTTTTGTTTAGCTTGTGTTTTTGTGGGCAATAGCTCCTTCTTGAGATAAGACTCCATTTATTTAATGATGTGGGATGCACAAACATGTGCCAGATAAAACAATTCCTATTTAAGGTGCTTCAAGACTCTCTGTTATTTCCCTTCCAAAAGCAAAAATTACGTTACTAGAACTTGGTAATTACTTTGCTGGAACCTACAGCAAACCTATCGAGTTCTCCGGACCTGAGAGTGTGTGATGTGCCCAAGGCCACCCAGTGGGTTTCCATGGCTGACTGGGGAATTGAACCCTGATTTCCAAGGTCCAGTGTTCTGACCACTATACTACACTGGCTCTCATGGCAATAAAATGAAGCACATGGCAGTAAACTAAGTCAACCAAAAACCAACTAGCAACAAAACATTACCATAAAAATATCAACATCAGCAAAATTAAAAAGAATGTATCTAAAGCTCAGCTCTAAAAATGGCAGAATGAAACACTCTTAAGAACCCATTTAAAACATGCAAAAAGGTGTGGGAGGGTGATGAATCATGGATGCCACTACTGAAAAGTATTTCTCTTCCTTCAGTAGGAAAGCCAGATGAAAAGAATACATTTACTCTCCACTTCTGCATGTGGTTATTCACAAGCAACTCCCTCTGATCTGCTGAGATTTAGTCCAAAGTGTGTGTGCTGTGTGCACAGGAGTCCAGTTTTATATTGCCTGGGTTCACTAAAACCCAACATGTTGCAGAAATACATTACCAGGTAAAAGGTTGAAGTAAATATGCTTCCTATTTATCTTTACTTAATAGATTTTTATCCCACCTTTTAGAGTGTTCATCTTTCAATTACTAAAATAGTCAAATAATATTCAAAGTTATTGAAACAATAAAAAAAATTGAGCTACTTTTAAAATAGCAGTGGCAGAAAACCAGATTATTCAAGGTCTTCTCAAAAAGGAAAACATGCTCTATAAGTGGATGGGGGGCATCCCACAGATGACCTTGTCCCTGGTATTTGCCCATCTAGTAACTCTCACGACTGGACATGAGTATATGAGTATAGGCCAAGGTGGGCAATTTGTGACCTTCAAAATGCAATACCCATCCGCCCTACACAGCATATCTAATGGATCTACAGTCTGTAAGTTGCCCACTCCTCCTATAGGCAGTACTTTAGACAGGTACGTCACAAACCTGTGAGGACTTTGAGGACTCTAAAGGCCATAAACTGGTCCTAGAAACAAACAGGCAACCCAAATAACTGGCATAGAATGGGTATAATATATTCAAACACCAAATCATAAAGGCATTTTTGGCTTTGGAGGAGGGGTGGGAAAACTGTGGCCTTCTAGATGTTATGGGATGCCAACTATCATCAGCAACTACGCCAACTATTATCCATCCTCTCAACCATCGTCCAGGCTGGCTAGGATCATGTGATTTTTAGTCCAACATCTGGAGGGAAAACGGGTTCCCCTATGTCATAGAGGCTCCTCTATGACATTCCTTTTGGGACCCTAAAATAGTTTTATTTGCATCAGTCTCAGCTCCACTGATTGCTTGCTGTGCATCACTAGTTTGTAGTTTAAGGGGATTTTTTTGCGGGGGGTTTGAAGTTTATGGACATTGCATATATTCAATGTGAAACTGGTGTATTAATTTGTTTGCATTTCTAAAATGTTTTCTTCTTTGAACACTTGATTTGTTGTTCAGCAATCGAGCTGGAACATCCAATTAAAGCTTTTGCTTCTGTGACACTAAGCACCACCCCTGCTTAATGTGCAAATTGGCACATGAATCTGGGGCATTCAGAACCAGAGCAGCAGTGAAAAGGTGGACAATTTGTACATTGATTGTACTTGTTACTATAACGCCCCGAGCTAAGAGTAGTGGAGTGATCGGAGGGAGGGAGGGAAGGAGGGGAGGTGCTGAAAATAATGAATGATGAAATGGAAAAAACTCACAAGCAGAGAGAGGAAAAATAACCCTGAAGAGTCCCATTCCTATTGATGGGAATGTTCAGACTGAAATGAAGGACTGGGTAAGAATCCAGCCAGGATTTATCAAAGTAGCCTAATGGTTAGATTGTTGGACTGGGACCTGAGAGATGACACTTACTGGATGACTCAGCCACTCTCTCTCAGCATGTTCTACTACACAGCTTGTTGTGAGGATAAAATGAGGAGCTGGAGAGCCACGTATGTCATTTGGAGTCCACTGGAGAAAAGGCAGAATATAAATGTAACTAATAACATAAAACAAGGAAACATTTCTTGAGTAGAACCTTGCCTGTGTACAGTGGAGGTTCTGTTCAGCTATATGGCTGCTAGCAGATAGACCGGCCTCCACTGTAGCTGTATGTATGTTTGTATGTACGTAGGTATGTATTTATTTATAACAAAATATTCCTTTCAACATAATGTGGGAATTGAATGGCTGCATCCTTGTTGGCCAAACAGGGGACTGCAGTATGAACAGCCAGACCTGCACTGTTGAACTAGATATAGCTGAGGGCCAATTGTGTGATCAGACTCAGGCATCAGAAAAACCTCCCAGAGTGGCTTGCAATTTGGAGGGAGCAACGAGGACTCCCCATGGCCACTCCTTGGGGCTGGGCCTCAGATTCTGTATGAGCTGAGCCTCGTGGGAGCAGGACACTCAGTGTAGCCTTACTGTCGCAGCGCATCTGTTACTGACCCGCATGACCAGATCTGTTAAATAAATACAAGTTGCTCATTGTCTCTTTAGCTAGAAATACAACCAGGTAAGAGGGGCTGCAGGTGACTTGGTCTCTCTTCATCTCTGTCTTCAGCAATGATGCCTTGAATCATCCACCCAAGGTTGCTCTGTTAAGGCACAATCATGATGAAGGAATAAGCTAATTTTTTCTCATGTCCAAGCTTGTAAACTTGTTGGCATAGGGATGGTATGGCAGCCCACCTCTCAACTTTCAAACATGTATTTTCATTGTGCCGTGACTTTTCTGTGACATGTTACAAATTTCTTGTTGGTCCCTGTAGACGTGTCGATATTTTGAAAATTAAAGACAAATATTAATCAGTAAGAAAGCCAGCATGGTGTGGTGGTTTGAACTTTGGACTACAACTCTGGACATTAAGGTTCAATCCCTCCTCTGCCATAAGGATCCACTGGGTGACTTTGGGCAAGTCACACTCTCTCAGCTTCAGAGGCAAAGGCAACCCCTCCCCAGAACAAATCTTGCCAAGAAAATCCTGCGATAGGTTCACTTAGGGTTGTCATAAGTCAGAAATGACTTGAAGGCACACAGTAATAATTAAAAACTAAAAAAGAAAATAACCTCTCCACGCCTCTGCTATGCCTTTATCAGTTTTCTTTCTTCGCATAACCTAGCCACTAGGGAGCTATCCAGAGTACCAAAACCACCACCTTTGTACTGTATTACTTTTTCAGCATTCATTTTCTTGCTGGCTGAGAAGCTTCCAAAAGGAAACGCACAACTCATGCAGATGCCAAATGACACACTGCTTGTTCCACAGTCTTCCTAAACTGATCTTCCGCCTGCCTGCTTCCACTGCTGCTACCCTCCAGGAGCAAGAGCTGGCTTGTATAAAGAGTTTGGAAAGTTACTTTTTTGGACTATAATTCTCAGAGTCCCCTGCCAGCATGGCCAATGCCAGTCTGTCTCTATCTCCCACCAGAAATGCTCCTAGATATAATCTTCCTGATATTGGTCAGCTACACATCTGGGCAGCACTCCTCAGCACAGCCAGGGGTGAGGAATCGTGTCAGATGCAAGAAGAAACAGGGAGGACCACTCTTCCTCCATTCAGCAATAAGCTCAAGCAGAGCGTTTTTAAACTCCCCTGCTGACTCCCACAAGGTGTCCAGATGTAAACAGGAAGATGGTTCTGGTGCTTAGCTGCATCAACTAAATCTAAATCTAAATCTAAATCCAGGATAATAACGGGTGTCAGTTTCAGAACTGAGTTGGATCATACACTAGCCAAACAGAGAACTGTCAGAAGAAATAAAACCTCTTATCATGGGAAGGAGGGAATCTATGACTATCCACATGTTGTTGGACTCCAACTCATATCAGCCTCAGCAAAGCACACCTAATGGTGAAGGATGATGGCAGCTGCCATCCACTGACATCTAGAGGCCTACACATTCTCCACTCTGGCTTAACAGCAATGCTCTAGAATGGCCCAGTGTTGCACATTGGCATTCTAATTCAAGCATTTGTGCCAGCAGCATTGGTTTCCAGGTAGCTCAATAAAAAAAGTATTTGAATCATGAGCGTCTGCCTTGAACCAGACTCATAATCAACTGCAAACCCCTGAAAATATCTCCTTTCATGCTATGAGGTAGTTTTGAAAAGGCCCTCATAGCTTTCTTCTTAAAGTCACATCCTACAATTCATGTGGCTCTTACTGAATGTTGGGAGCAAAATCCTCATTTTGCATGTTTGAAAGCAGCTATCCTCAGAGCTTGGGAAGGTTCCTTTTCTGAACTACAATTCCCAGAATCTACAAGACAGCATGGCCAGTGGATTCTTTTCATGTATTGAAGCCAACCAGACTGGCAGTTGAATCTTACTTCAACACTGGAACAGTGGAATACACTTCCTTGGAGTGTGGTGGAGTTTCCTTCTTTGGAGGGTTTTAAACAGATGCTGGATGGCCATCTGTTGGGAATGTTTTGATGGTGTATTCCTGCGTGGCAGAATGGGATTAGTCTCTTCCTGCTCTGTGATTCTATGTTTGCTCATACTGGCTGGGGGATTTGAGGGATAATAGTCCACAAATGCAATTTTCCCCATGTTCAATCCACTTAAGTATGGTGTGTGGTGGCTAGGGAGCGTTGCTAGCTCAGCATAAATCCTCCAACATTTCACCTCATATGGGTGTGAATTACTCTGCTCAGTGCTTCATCATCCAGATTCAGCAGCATTAATATGGAGAGTTGCCAAGATCAAGTAACAGAACAGTGCTCATAATCAAAGATGAGTCACATCTCCAGAGCTACATCAACTAATCAGGCTCCTGAACGCCCCTGTTACCTTTCCTAAATTGTTTGGCCAACCTTTCCACTGCATCCTGCTGAACAAAGTAAGTCTGTCATTTAAATTCTTGGTCACAGAGACTGCAGCTAGCATTTCCTTAGACACAGGTAACTGACCCCACCCCCAGCCCTTGTTTGCTAAAACAAAAGTCTAAAGGTCTCGTTTAGCTAGGTTCCACAAGTCCAGGGGATAGCCCAAGACATTTTGCTGCCCGAAACAAGAGAGAGAGTGGCACCCTCCCCATCAATATACAGAAACCAACAGGGATGACAGCTGAATCTTACCTCAACACTGGGAGCAAAATATGCACTGCAGCAAAATATGGCTGACAAGAATAGGGACATACAACAGAACTCAGAACTTCAGAACTTCCTATTCCTCAGCATCTGCTGCCTGAGCAGCTGCCTCACTCTGCTGAACAGCAAGGCCAGCCTTCATGTCCCTGGTGTCAGAATGATTCAAAGTGCTGAAAGCTTTGTCTTCAATGCCCCAGTGGGCTTTGTCCTGGAATTCCTGTGTTGGTTATCATCCTTAAGAAGATATGCAAAATCTCAGTTTCTGCTTCTCTCCCTGGGGACTCTTGAGATCCCCTCCTTATGCAGCACAGGATCAGTGCAGTGGTGTCAAATGGAGACTGGAGAAAGCAAAGGTTGTGCATGTGGAAGTCTGCAACCTTTGCATGCCTATACTCCCTGGAAGTTAGATAGCATGTTATTCTCTCTGAGTTTAGGCACAGCATGTTTATGGTTACTTCCTGTTTGCTTATTCACACCCTCTCTCTTCCTGCTACATGCAGGCTTTCCTTTGTTCTGGGGGGGGGGTGTCTCATCTGCTCGCACCTCTCTCCTTCTGCTTGCTTGCCCTCCATGAAGCATGTGTTATAAGAGCTCTCTCTAGGTGAGATGCTTCAGCTCTCTTGATACCATGTAATACTCTGTCTTACTTTCCACAAGAAGATGAACTGGTACTGATTAAGCACAAGTATTTGTGAGTAAAACTACATTACATACCTTGTAAAGAAGACTAAGCTTGATTTCTTTCTCTGCTAGATCTTGTGTGTGGGGTGGAGTGGACTGGTGAGCTATTCAACTTCTGTTCAGCGCATGAGATGCTCTGCTTGAGAGATCCACTACAATCTCTCATCCTTCACAATAGTTTAGAGAATCAGCATGAAGGTACATCATGCATGCTCACTATGTTTTCATATTTACTTATCTTGATTTCACTCCTTTCTGAGTTCCTTGGATTTAGATTTTATCCCTAGGGCAACCTTGAAATGTATTTGATCTGAGAATGTGTGGCTCACCTGAAGTCAGTCAGTGAGCATTGTGACTAATGGAGATATGAACCTGATATTCCTTCACGGCTTTCCCAAGGTATTTTACGGCAAAAAATCCAATATGGCACACACATATCCTGCCAATTCTAAATACAGAATCAAACTGGAGTGGCTATCTAAATCTTACTTCAACATTGTCATTGGAGAGCTGGCATGATGTAGTGGTCGGAGCATTGGACTAAGACCCTGGAGACCAGGGTTTGATTCCCTACTCAGCCATGGAAACCCACTGGGGTGACTTTGGGCACATCGCATACTCTAAGCCCAGGAAACCCTATGATAGGTTGACCTTAGAATTGCCACAAGTCAAAAACAGCCTAAAGACACAAAACAACAACAAGCACAAGATGGTGATGATGACAACAACAACTAAGGCTATTGTTTATATCCGTTTTCCCCAGCCCTGGGACTCAAGATAGCTTACAGAGGTTAAAACAGACAAAAGTTCACATAATACAGAAGTTAGAATATGGGTAAAATCTCTATGATTATAAGTAGTTAAAAATATAACCATTAAAAGGAAAACTGTCATATCTAGACTATATATGACACACATAGACTATAGAGCACATTATTAAAGATCCTTTCCCCATGAGCAATAATTTCTCAAGGCTAGCCAAAGCAAAAAAAGTCTTCCTCTGCCTGTGTAAGGACAGCAAGGAGAGTGCCAGTCTGACTTCTCTAGGAAGGAAGTTCAGGAGCCTGGGAGTAGCCACTGAGAAGGGCATCTCCTGTGTTCACACTAGATGTACCTGTGAAGGTACTGACTGGAAAGAAGATCCCCCCCTAGAGACCCCAAACATGGGAACGTTCGTATGAGAGAATACATTCCTTCAAATAACCTGGACCTAAGCCATATAAGGGCTTTATAGCACTTTGAATTGTATCCCAAAATGGACTGGCAGCTTGTGGAGCAGGTGTAACATAAGAACTGTCATAAGCTCCAGTCAACCATCCAGGTAGTTTACAATCACCTGGTAGTTTAGGATGTGCAGGACTGAACGTAGGGCACATAACACTCTGTCTGCCCAATCAGGATAATGACCAGAGAAGTGCAGAAGAAAGGCTGAGGGCGTTAACTACTGTTCCCCTGCATCTGTCACTTAATGCAATGCAGCTTCACTTTGCTCTGTTGTTGGGTTGGCCCTGTTTTCCCCAGTATGAGCCTCACCGTTTTTCCACTATTCTACATTGCCTCTCTCATACTTGTGCTCTGAAGTTCCTGATGTCTGCCAAGTGAGGTGCCAACCCAGAACTCCCCACTACAAACATTCAGTTCTTGGATGAAGTCTTGTCCTAATTCCAAGAAATTCTGCATCCTTTTTTTTGGCTTGCAAGACCCTGCTGGATGCACACAATGGCTGCTGTGTTTCCCCGGGCCCATCAGCATGCAACTACTTGCCTCCTTTCAGCCTTTGGTAGCATCTTTGCTTCGCACTCAGTCTTTGCTAGCAATGGAAAGGAGAGGGGGAACTATCAATTCTGTACTCCCCTCCTCTTTATTATCATCATAATCAACACCACCATAACCATCATTACCTTGCAAACATATCCACTTCCATTTCTCTTTCTAGGAACAAAAGCCTATTTGAGCAAACGGTGGAAGAAAGCATTAGGGCCCAGAGATGCAAACCTGCAAAAGCAATCAGTGTGCTTGACACCACAAAAGTACAGGAGGAAGAGGGGAAGGAAGAGGAAATAGTAGTAGTGTGATGGGGGTCACAATCCATTTAAAAATAAGAGAAGGACATTGTGAACCTCATATTTAATTCCTGTATAGAGTCCAAAACAGAGAAAACAAGATTCTGCACAAAGACAGTGGTGGAGGGCATGAGAGATGAGAGAGTTTCCCAGGATCTCCTTTTCTAAAAGAATGTTGCTTCAAAAGCCAAGTGATTCAAAAAAAGGAAAAGGAAAAGTGATCTGCTTTTAGAAAATCTGAATGAAGCTCCGAGAAAAATAACACGGCTTTGTGAGTGGGGGAAAGACAATCACCATCACAGATTAAGGAGTTGTCACGTACACAGGAGACCCCAGCCCCTCCCGTCTGCTGACTCATGTCTATTACCACCTCACCGGAATCTGGCCATGTTTGGAAGGTCACTTGTGATTGGAAGAAACTTCATACTACCTGCCCCTCTGGAGATTTCCTTACATGGTCAGAAGTCTCTGGACCTTTACCCTTATATGGTCAGAAGTTTCTGGGCATTTACCTAATATGGAGTGGGTGGCTGCAATGGGTGTGTATAATGTTTACCTGAATACTGTGATTGGTGAAAAATGCTGCAGTGGGTGTGCACCCTGATCACCTGGATCCCAGATTATAAAAGCATGTCCTAGCCTTTTGTTCAGGGTTCCGAATCTCTATCGGCACCCTGTTATAACAGAATCTTTTTGTATTTTTGCATTCAGTAAATATAACCTCTAGCCTTTGAACCAAGAAACGCCTGGCCAAATTTGCCTGTTTCCCAGAAAAAGCTGTCCTTCACCAGGGCAAGAAGGTGACAGTTTGAATAACGTATTGTTGTTGTGTTCCTTCAAGTCATTTTTGACTTAAGGCGACCCTAAAGCGAACATATCATGGGGTTTTCTGGGGCTGAGAGGGCCCAATGTGCTCAAAGTTTTTGCCAGTGTGTATTCCTCATTTCCAGGACAGACTATAATGGCCATCATACCAACCAACACAACTGTACTTGCTGGGAATAGTGAGATCTACAGTCCAGCATAGGAAGAGGGCCCTTGGCTGAAGAAAGCTGCTCAAAACCATTTGAAAGATGCTAAAGAATCTTTGCTCCTCTGTTTTCAAGCATTCCCACCAACTGGAATTGAGTGGAAAAACAAAATAATATTGCAGAATTGCTGATTACCATAAAATGCTGCAAAGGATCATTTTCTCACAGAATTTGCTTTTAAGATTAAATGAGAAGTAGCTTGCCCATTGACCAAGGACAGAGTGAAGTGTGGGGAATAGGTTTAGTCTTAATATAAAGGAATAAACAGTTGAAGCTTTTGCAGTTCATGCAGCTCTTAAAGACAGAGAAGCAGAAGAAGGTTAAAAAGCTGGCCCCCACAGAAAGTCAATCTCCAGCTGCTGAATGAAAAAAATAACGGCACTGAAATGGGATTCTTCTTCCTACTTTTCTTGGCACATCAAGAAAGCAATGGGGAAAGCCTGTTAAATGTATCGAAAACCCTTTTACCCCATTTTTTAGTCAAAAGGCCCCACAGCAACTTGCAAACATCGGCAGCAAGACAGCCATGTCCTCAGACCATACAAGGTAGGAAGGGCAGTGGGAAAAAATAGACCAGGTTCCAGGTCATTGCCCCCGGTATTACGAGTAACTTCTCTGATTGCCTGTTTTTATGCAGCCAAAAGTGCGTCGTCCATGCACAAAAGGAAGGGAAAAACGGCTTGGGGAACAAAAGTGCAAAATACCTAGGAAAGCGGCTTGAAAACAGCCCGAACATGACTGAGCATGGAATGCAGAGAAGCCTGGCTAGCCTCCACAGGAGACTCCATGCTGCAAGATTCTGTCGCAGCTCCCATCTGTGTCATGGAATACTGCAGGTGAAAACACACTTTTTTAAAAAAATGAACATCTCATAGAATTCAGCAAGCCTTGTTTCCAAGCATTCATTCACAGAACTGGCCTCTCAGTACCATATGACAGTTACATATATTGTGACTTGTAAAAGCAGCTTCCTTCTGAGTTCATAGTGGTCAAGATGCCCAAAGGAAAAGACAGCACCTCTGCCTCTATAGGTGGGCACTATTTTTCAGCAAGTGTTAATCATCATGTCCGATTGAATAGAATCATAGAATCATAGAGCTGGAAGAGACCACGAGGGGCATCCAGTCCAACCCCCTGTCATGCAGGAACCCACATCGAAGCACTCCTGACAGATGGCCATCCAGCCTCTGCTTAAAAACCTCCAAAGGAGGAGACTCCACCACACTCCCAGGCAGCATATTCCACTACTGGACAGCAATGACCATCAGGAAGTTCTTCCTGAGGTTTAGGTGGAATTTCTTTTCCTGCAGTTTGACTCCATTGCTCCTTGTCCTAGTCTCTGGAGCAGCAGAAAACAAGCCCGCTCCCTCCTCAACATGACATCCCTTCAAATATTTAAACATGGCTATCAAGTCACCTCTTAACCTTTTTGTAGGCTAAACATACCTAGCTCCCTAAGCCTCTTCTCATAGGCCATGGCTTTCAGACCCTTCACCATTTTGGTCGCCCTCCTCTGGACATGCTCCAGCTTATTGATATCCTTCTTGAATTGAGGCGTTCAGAACTGGACACAGTATTCCAGATGACGTCTAACCAAAGCAGAATAGAGCGGTACACCTGCTGAATTCCCTCCTGTATACAAGTTATTACAGGCTTATTGCTATCTGCCTTCAAGTCATTTCTGAGTTACGGGGTTCTCTTGGCAACATTTGTTCAGAGGAGGCTTTGCCTTTGCTATCCGCTGAGACTGAGACAGTAGGACCTAGCCAAAGTCACCAGGTGAGTTTCCATGGCTGAGTGAGAACTCAAAGCCTGCTCTCCAGTCATAGTCCAAGCACTCAAACCACTGTGCCATGCTGACTCTGTAAAAAGAAAGATGAAAAGCAGTAATCGTGCCATACTTTGCATTTGGTCACCTTATTTGCTGCTGAGACAAAAGCAAGGAGGGACTCTTTTTTTTTATTAAAATAAACTTGGTGATGTTCTTTACTTGTCTCGCTCTTGTTTTCCACACAGATGGATCAGCACAACTGAACCTGTATGACTCATCCTGTGCAGGGAGAGACCCATCTGCAACCCCACAGGCTGATGGATGGACGGATGGGCCGGCAGCATAGTTCTGATTCCACCTATATCCAAGCAGCGGAAATAATGGAAGAGGGAAAGACAAGATGATGAGACTCAGATGCCCTCTAGTGGAAGCAGGATGTTATTGGAAATCTTGGAACTGGCACAGCATAAAAATACATCTAATTAGCTAGTTATTGTGGGCTACACGTTGGAGCACTATAGGCTACAGCTGTGTCACACATGGTGGGTTCCAGTTCATGAACATTTATGCCAGAGCACATGCTTTAGTCATAAAAATAAGAATTGGGACACAGAGCAATGGATTCAAATTACAGGAAAAGAAATTTCACCTAAACATCAGGAAGAACCATTCAACAGTGGAATATAATGCCTTGAAGTGTGGTGGAGTACCTTCTTTGGAGGTTTTTAAGCAAATGCTGGATGGCCATTTCCTGAGGGTGCTTTGAGTGTTTGTGCCTGCATGGCAGGGGGTTGGACTTGATGGCCATTGTGGTCTCTTCCAACTCTCTGTTTCTATGATATAAGATAAAAAAAATTAAGTAGTGTCTGCTTAGATCAGACAAAATAACTATTGAATCCAACATTCTTTCCCCCAGCGTTGGGAACCCACAAACATGTCAGGAAGCTCTGCTGTTCCCAGCATTCCTAGACGCATGCTGCCTTGGGATCTGAAGGCCCTACATAGCTAGCACGACAAGTAGCTGTTTTGGGCTTTATTGTCAGTGAATTTGTCGAGCCCCTTTTTAAAGCCATCTACACAAGTGGACTCCTGGAGCCACCATTATTACCATACTTTGAGGAGCCAGTTCCTGGGGATGTAGCTATTACCATGCCGTATAGTCCCAATCTGTGATACAGTATGATTGGCTATAAACATTGTTTAATTGGCATGAAATAAATATAAATCTTGCACTTATGGCTGAAAAGCTGTGTGGAACAAGGACTCTGACTGGAAGCTTGCTGAAGCTAGGACAAAGGCCTCAACATGGACAGGTCATAAGTTTAGGAGAATCAGTTGGAAAACTTAACCTGATGGGTTTGAGATGGTTCTCTAAAGTACCCAAGCCAGTAAACAAAGCTTCTAGAAGAAGCATCTAAAAGCTCCCATCCTACTATCTCTTTCCCACAGAAATGGTCTGTTTGTTTTCTGCCTCTCCAGTAATTAAGAGGTTATCACAATTCCCTTCGATGCTTTGTCATCTGGTTGCAAAGCCAATCAGAACCTTCCAGACCTTTTTGTCAGCAATGCCAGACAGCAATTCACACATTTCCCTCAGGGCAGAAAAAAAAACCTCCAACTTAGCCATTGGCTACTTGCTGGTACGCTGAACACATGTGGTGTCTTATGCTGTGTGAGCCCCTCACTCCCCGATTCCACTTCATTGTAAAGCCCTCCGGCTTCCATAGTCTGAGACAGCTCACTTGATTCTCTGCTGCTTCAGGAATGGTAATTATCACCCACTTCACCCCTAAACTCTCTCTATCCAACCTTTTCTCCTTTACCTTCACTAGCCTTGTGTGATTGTGAGATGGCTTGAGTATTGCATGTGTTTGTGAATTTCCCCCAAATAAAAACATTCTTTTTGATCTCCAACTGTAGTCCTACAGTTAGTACTGGTATGCCCTGGTGAAAAGATCCCGTAAGGTTACCCCACCTCTCACAGGCCTCCCTTTTGGAGCTAATATTTCCCCACCTTTTCATGAGGCACAGGTGCTGCTGGAGGACCTCAAGGTCCCCATCTTTTGGGGAACATAGATATGGGATTATCTTAATGAATGTCTACCCTTCAGAAAGCACCAGTATGCCATTGACAGGAAGTATCAGGTACCTATCATCACTTCCATGGCCTGCTTTGTGCAGTCTTGGCACTGCACTGTTCCAGCTTAATTGTTTCATCTGCAAAATGGGAATGAGTGTGAAACAAGCACATAACTAGTAAGTCATAGAATACACATGACCTCCACATTCAAATGATTATAAGAGCCCTGCTGGGTCAGGCAGGGGATTGGGGGATTCCAGAGAAGTAACATTTCCAAGCTCAGAATGTGATCATAGATCATAGATCCTGTGCATATACCTATAAGTTGCTTACACCCACAGTGAACAACGACCATCTTTGGGAGAGGTGGGTAGAATAACAGAGAAGACTTTCAGGAAGCCCAGGAACAGAAGAGACAACAGAAGAGATTCCTAAAGGAGTTGAGGAAAGTCCCACTACTGGCCCCGTCAGGATTTGGCCTTCAATCCCTTCTGCTTGGCAGCAGCCTACATACTCAGAAACTGAGAAAAGCACAAACAGAAAGAGATGAGCTGAAAGAATACAGTTCTCAGTGATATGGCCTTAGAAAGCCTCCCTCTACTCTAACAATGATCTATCAAGTGGGGTAGAGAGGAGGAGAATGCAGAGTTGTCTTAATAACAGGGGAGCATCAAGAATTGTGGCTCCAAATATAGCATCAAAATGTCACTTTTCTCACCACCACCAAATGTTTCTTGGATAGTGATAAGTTGCTAGGTGACATTTCCTAGCTTTCTCAGCTCAAGAGCAAGCTCACTCTCTGCCTTAATTAGCTCTAGGAATGTCAGCATCCACACGTCAGAGGGGGAGAAAGAGAATAGAAATAACTAACAGCTAATTGCATGGGGTGGCAAATGGAAAAAGGACATTAGCAAGAGGTCTCAGACAAAACTCACCGCCCTCACAAATAATTTTCCCATTTTGTGTGGGCCTCTTTTAATTCATTTTGTAAAAACTGTGTCCGCAATGATGGAGGAAGGAATACAATGTGGTAGGATGCATCTCTGTTACCCCACCCAAAACAATCATTACACCTGGAAAACAGACATGTACAGAAGGGTTGCAGCCCAGTGTTTTTAATGTGAAGAACAGATTGCTTACCTGTAACTGTGTTTCTTCAAGTGGTCTTGTGTGCCCTCACACAGTGGGTTCTTTGCACCTGCACAAAGACCCTATTGAAATGTTCCACAGCTAAATAGCTCAGCAAGAACCCCACCCCCTGCTGCATACTCCACATGACCTAGACTGCCAAGTTACCATCTCCTCAGTTTCAAAGTCTGCCGAACAGCAAGGACCCAAGAGGAGTGGCAGGATTGTTTGAGGGCACAGATGACCACTTGAAGAACCACACTTACAGCTAAGCAACCTGTTCTTCTTCATTGTGGTCTCTGTGCCTCACACAAAAGGTGATTAAAAAGGTTACCCCAAGGATGGTGGTCTCAGAAGACAGCAGACAAGATGGCACAGCCAAATCAGGCATCTCACCTGGCTCTGCAGTCCAGTCTGTAGTAGCAGATAAGAGTAGGAGGTTAGACCAAGTAGCTGCTCTAGAGTTCTGGAAGCAGAATTCTGCAAACCAGCACTACGGAAGCTGACATCATCCTTGTAGAATTCATACTAAGAGATGGAGGCACTGGCTTATGCACAAGGTCATAGGAAATCCAGATGACCCACTTAGAAAGACACTGGGCTTACACCTTGTGTCCTTTGTGTTGACCACTGTAACAGACAAAGAGGTTAGAAGAGTGGCAAAATGAGGTAATTTGGTGAATATAGAAATCAAGTGCTCGCTGAACATCGACAGAGTGCAGCAACCTTTCCAAGGGAGTAGATGCCACAGTATATAAGGTAGGCAATATGATACCTTGACCCTGATGGAATTGGGAGACTAGGCAGAAAGGTGATGTCTGGTCGCAACACCATCTTGTCATGGTGGAAAGCAAGGGAAGGTTCATCACAGTGAAGAGCAGTTAATTCTCCTGAGCAACATGCAGAAGTGATAGCCATCAGGAAAACCACTTTGAAAGTCAACAGGCATTCATTCCCAGAAGCTAATGGCTCAAATGGGTGTCACATCAACTGAAATAACATCAAGGACAGTGACCAAGAAGTAATAGGAGGACAGAGGTGCTGCAAGCCTTTAAGGAACCTCTTGAAAACTGGATACATGAAAAAGGTCTGCAATGAAGGAGTAACAGGTTGGAATGCAACAGTAGCAGACAGATATACCTGTATGGAGGAGAAAGCCAAACCTTGCTCCTTTAGAGATAGCAGAAAGTGCAGAACTGTAGACAATGACTCGAGAGAACTAGGTTCAGGCCTAGAGGATGCAAATGAGTAGAATTGTCTCCATTTGTAGTGGTAAGACTTCTTGGTGAAGTCTTTGTGAGAAGTTTGCACGTCTGTGTCCAGCCTAGGTGAGTTTAATGGGTTATCCTCCACATGGTTAGCTGGAGGAGAGGAAGGTCCAGGTGGAGCATTTGGCCACTGGAGTGAGAGAGGTTTGGCCATCAAGAAAGTCAAATCAGATGGCTGCAGGACATGCTCAGAAGAGGCCCAAATCAGGGTTGCCTGAGCCAAAACAGACTGATCAATACAGCATTTGATCTGCTTCTTCTCACCTAGGCAACTGCTTTCCCGAGGAGGAAAAAGGAGAAAAGTAATATAGGCAGTTTGTCCAGTCGAACTGGAAGGCCTTTCCTATTGAGGCTGGCCCTTGCCAACCCTGGAGGAGTACTGCTGGCACTTAGAATTATAGAATCATAGAATCACAGAAATGTAGAGTTGGAAGAGACCCCAGGGGCCATTCAGACCAACCCCCTGCCATGCAGGAACACCCTCAAAGCACTCCCAACAGATGGCCATCCAGCCTCTGCTTAAAAACCTCCAAAGAAGGAGACTCCACTACACTCCGAGGCAGCATATTCCACTGCCAGACAGCTCTGACCGTCAGGAAGTTCTTCCTGAGGTTCAGGTGGAATCCCCTTTCCTGCAGCTTGAATCCATTGCTCCTTGTCCTGGTCTCTGGAGCAGCGGAAAACAAGCCCTCTCCTTCCTCTACATGGCATCCCTTCAAATATGGTTATCATGTCCCCTCTTAACCTTCTCTTCTGCAGACTAAACATACCCAGTTCTCTAAGTCTATCCTCATAGGGCATGGCTTCCAGGCCTCTCATCATTTTGGTCACCCTCCTCTGGACTTGCTCCAGCTTGACCATGTCCTTCTTGAATTGGGGTGCCCAGAACTGGACACAGTATTCAAGATGAGGTCTAACCAAAGCAGAGTAGAGTGGTACCAGTACCTTCCTCGATCAACACACCATACCCCTATTGATGCAGCCAAGAATTGCATTGGCTTTCTTGGCTGCCACATCACACTGCTGACTCATGTTCCGCTTCTGGTCTATGAAGACTTCTAGATCCCTTTCACATGTACTGCTATCCAGCCATGTGTCCCCAATCCTATACTTCTGTATTCCATTTTTTCTACCTAAGTGTAGGACCTTACACTTCTCTCTGTTGAATTTCATTTTGTTAGCCTTGGCCCAGCTCTCCAATCTATCCAGGTCATTTTGAATTTTGATCCTGTCCTCTGGCATATTAGCAACCCCTCCCAATTTGGTGTCATCTGCAAATTTGATGAGCATGCCCTCTATTCCTTCATCCAAGTCGTTGATAAAAATATTGAACAGCACTGGGCCCAGGACAGAACCCTGTGGCACCCCGCTAGTCACTTCTCTCCAGGGTGAAAAGTAGCCATTCGTGATCACTCTTTGGGTTCGGTCGGTCAACTAATTACAAATCCAACTAACAGTAGCCCTGTCCAGCCCACATTTTACCAGCTTCATTGCAAGAATGTCATGGGGAATTTTGTCAAAGGCCTTACTGAAATCGAGATATGCTACATCCACAGCATTCCCTTCTTCTATCAAGCTAGTAACTCTATCATAAAAAGAGATAAGATTAGTCTGGCATGACTTATTTTTGAGAAATCCATGTTGACTTCTCGTGATTACCGCCTTGCTTTCTAAGTGATTAGAAACTGACTGCTTAATGATCTGCTCCAGGATCTTTCCAGGTACTGATGTCAGGCTGACTGGGCGATAATTATTTGGGTCCAGACGAGGAAGGAAGAGAGGATGTCTGAGACTGTTGCTATGATAATTTGGAACAATAGGAAGCAGAGGACCGATGCTTCCAGGATGACCAGTACAAGTGGCTTTGTTGCTGTTGTTGTTGGCCAAAGCCCATTTTCTTGGCTGTGAGCCTAGCCTTGGTCAGATGCTCCAAAGAATCATCTGTACAGGAACAGAAGTGGTCTTGCCTATCAAAAGGAAGATCTTCAATTCTTTGCCTTGTATCCTCTGAGTCGAGACCAGCAGAACACAACCAGGTGTACCTCCTTAGTGTAACCACACCAGCCATAACTTTGGTTGCACACTCCACTGAACAGCGGGAAGGCTGTAGATCTGCCAACATCTGAGCCTCCCAATGGAAATAGAGAGCTTCAGATTTCTGTTCATTAGGAAGCTGTGGAATAACGGCCAGCATCTTATCCTGCAGGAAACACTTAAAAGCTGTCATGCACCAGTCCCAGGACTAAGGGGCAAACACAGATAGAACCCTCCTGAACAGCCACAACACAGAGACATGATCAGGACAATACTTACTGCAGCCAGCATAGATGAAAAGGAAGAGCCCGCAAGATTCAGAGTATTTATGTAGAGAAGACGCATTAATTTTCCTAATTAATGCGTCTTCTCTACATAAATACCCTGAATCTTGCGGGTTCTCCCTTTTTCATCTACAGCAGGGGAAGGCTGTCAGCCCATAAATACAGCAGAGAGGATAGGGAGAAATCTATTGCTGATAGCTGTTGTCATTAGTGGAAACAACACATCTTATGTTTGGATCGCTAACTTGTGTTCCTGGAAACCTGGACCATTGCCTTGTGTGCTAGATACTCCTTTGGACTGTCATTCTGAATTTGTTACTGACTCACATTGCTGAAACAGCAAACGGTAACTGGCTGACAAACTGACGTAAACTTTGTCCATGCCTGCTGATAAAGACTCTAACTAGAGAGCTATGAACCTTGGCTGGCTGTCAGCATAGGACATAAGCAGCCATACGAGCCTGAGCCTCTAGCACCAAGAGCAGCAGCAAAGCAGAACTGCCTGCCAAAAATGTCAAGACATTTGCTTTCTTTGTCCAGTAGAGAATGCACCCTCTTCCCACCCTTCATTTGGGAAGCCTCAACAACAATAGAGTTTGGAGTCAGGTGCATGAAAAGATAAGCCACATCCTGTTGCTGGATCTTATAAAGATGTTCCAAATGTCATGGAGTTGGTGGGAGTGACACTGATTGAGGCCAAGCCTGTTTGATGTCTTGCAGAACAGGTAAGAAGGGTATGGTGGTAGGATTAAGAGCCTGTGTGTCCATAATCTGAAAAATTGAATCTGATATTGGGGCTGGAAGAGTAGAGATGTTGACACTGACTGCCTTAGCCATGTGGAGCACTATGTCAGTGAACTATCCGACATCTTCTGAAGCCATCTCTAGAGTCATGTCATTGACAGCAGCAGGAGAAGAGGCAGTGGAAGGAGGAGGGGACTCTGATGAGGAAGAATCAGATTCATAGTCAGCTGACAAGGAGTTTGAAGAAACCTTGAGCTGTGATGAAGGCAGGTAAGGTTTCTACTGAATGAGTTGGCTGAGATGAGGGCTCATATTGAAGAGCCGGAAGAACAGAAGCTACCACTTTGATTGCAACAGAAGTTGTTCTGGCAGATGTTGGTCTCAAAGTCGAGACTGGAGGTGAGGGAGGTGGTTTGGAGACCACAACTGTAGTGCAAGATGGTGGAGATAAGAGGATGAGATGCCATGACTACATTCTCCACTGGTGGAAGAAGTGAGTGACATGCAGAGGGATTAGTGGCAAAGAAGGAGACCAATGCCTGCATGGATACTGGGACTGAAATCAAGGAGTAGCTGGATGTGACCAAGCATGCAGAGATCAAGATGCATGCAAATGGGATCAAAAATGGTATTGACACATCTAACGTCAAGGTGATCAGTAGCACGTATCTCAGGCATGATATCAATCTCTACAGGATGGAGAATAGGAGCAATACAACCATGAAAGCTCTTTCCAAAGGTGTTCCATTCAGTACCGATCCAGTATGATATTGAGGTGAAGGAGGAGTCTTCGTGCAGGGCATAGTCTCAGTATGGAAGGTGAGAGATGTAGGATCTTTCCCTGTAGAAGAGCGAGCACTCTTGACTGTGAACATGTCAACTCCCTGGAGTTGAGGTATGTTAAAGTCATTCAAGAGACATGACTGTGGCCAGCAGGCCTGAGTATTCATCTAACTTGCACCATAGTAAGGGTGAAGAGATCAGTATCAAGGGCTGAGTTGAAACAACTACCCAAGGGAACTATAACTATGGGTGTGGACGTTGGCACCAAAGTGGAATTCGATGGTTGACTGGTATCAGTATGCTTTACTTTTTCCTTCTTCTTGTTCTTTGACCCCAAGGGTTGACTACTGGTGTGCGTTTTCTTTGAAGACTTCTCCTTCCGAGGATGGGCAACAGAAGAAGTATCCTGGGCCACTGGAACAGCAGTGGACTGTGGGGCATTGATCTCCTTGGCAGCCATTTGTATCAATACAGAGCACTGCGTCCCTACCAATGACAATGGTTTCTCTACTGAGGTTGTTGGTACTGGTGTGGAGACAGAGGAGACTGAATATCTTTTTGAACGGTCTTCTACCCTCAAGACTGTGGTAGAAGCATCAAACAGGAATTTGCTGGCAGCAGCTTGTTCCATAATTTGAAGGGATTTCTCCCAGCTATACAATCTGAGAGGAGATGCCTGGTCCTTCAGAATTTGGGGAGTGAATTCCTGGCAGATTTTGCACTGCTTGATGTTGTGCTCTTTCCCCAAACAATAAAGACACTTGGAATGAGTGTCGAAGCACTTGTGACCACAAAATGAGCAAAGCTTAAGACAGAGTAGAGGCTGGAAGGGGAAGAACAGGAGAGAGGAATTTTTATATATTTATATTAATGGGAGAGGAAAGAAAGGAAGGAAGGAAGGAAGGAAGGAAGGAAGGAAGGAAGGAAGGAAGGAAGGAAGGGAAGGAAGGAAGAAGAATAAGGAAAGATAAGTATAGAATAAGCATAAATGAAAGCAAAAAGCTATTCAACTCCAGAAACACACCAATAGAAGCTACTTATTTGGCAGATAGAGAGAAACTGAGGAGACGGTAGCATGGTGGGCTAGGACATGTGTGGCATGCAGGAGGGGCTGGGGTTTCTGCCAAGCTACTCAGCTGTGGAACATTCTGATAGGGTCTCTGTGCAGGCACGAAAAACCCACTGTGAGGCATAGAGACCAAAATGAAGAAGGGCTTTTAAAAATGTATTTATTGCAGGTGGGGAGGTGGAGCAGCATTCTATCATACCTATTCTAAATTATGAGTGCCAATGTGCAGTTTGAAGTAGATAATCCAGAAGCCATGTTTACCAGCCAACTGCGAATTACATCTAAGTGAAACCTATTGTATTTTGTGAAACACAATGTTGGCAGCATTGAGTACTCCTGTCCAGGGTCCCAGCCAGCCATCCTCCTTCCCATGACATCTCATCACATTCTTGCCATCCCATCCCAGTTTTCCAGTCACCTCCCCACCTAAAATTGTCACTCAGCGTTCAATGCAAGCTGAGCATGCTTGGGTGGGGCTGTTTGGATGGGGATTTTAGGTTTTTAGGGATGGGTGGGGAGTACTTCCGAGATCTTTCAGATTTCCCTGAACCTAACATTTCCTTCCTCTATGTGTGTGTGTGGTGCTGTTTTGGCTACTTAAAGATCAGCACCAGACACTGAGTTCACAAATAGCGTATAATTCTTTACTCAGAAGGAAATATTCCTTCTGAAGCATGTAATTTAGCTCTTATTATACAATTTATGCCAAGCATTTTAAGTGCTTCCAGTGAAAAAGCTAAACAGATTCAGTTCCCACTGTCTCTCTTGAGACCAATTATACACTAGGTATGTAAAAACTAATCCTTTGATGATAGGCAGATTAAAAAGCATCTGTTTTAAAAAAATGAAATACCATGAATCTAAATATATTTATTTGAAAATAAGTTTTGTCAAAAGAGAGCCAGCATGGTGTAGTTGTTTGGGTGTTAGACTAAGACACTAGGAGACCAGGATTCGAATCCCTGATTGGCCATGGAAACTTACTGGGTGACCTTGGGCAAGTCACATTCGCTCAGGCTGCAATGAAGACAGGGCAATCCCCTTGTGAACCAATTCTGCCAAGAAAACCCCATGATGGGTTTACCTTAGGGTTGCCATAAGTGAGAAATGACTTAAAGGCACACAACAATAACAACAAGCTTTGTCAAAATTTGCAAACTTTGGTTTCAAGTAATTTACTTCATTTAAAAGAATGCTCAATAGCCAAAACCAAACCAACTGGTGATGTTTCAAGCTATACAGCAAGCTCTTATTAATGTCAGCTACATTTATAACGATTAGCTTTTAAATTCAACAGATTGATAAGAAGCTGTGTTAAACAAAGTCAGACCATTGGTCCAACTCAGTATCTGGCTGTAGTTCTCTAGATTTTCAAAACCCTCTACTAAGCCTGTTTAGCATTTTCATCTGCAGGTGGACGGACTGATACTGAAAGATAGTGGCTTGCATAAAAGTACCCTGTGAGTTCACAGGGGAGGTAAAATTTGAACTGGGTACAGAATTTCTGCCATTCTCTTAGCTGGTACTTTTCTAACTATTTGTACAAATAAGCAGCTATGCGCCTCTAGTTGATTACTTTTTAGGTCTCAAAGTTAATGTGTCTTGAAAGAACAGAAACTGGAATAAAGAGCAAGTCACTTTTTAGAAGGAAGGAAGAAAAGGACACAACTCCTTTGATGTTTGTTATACAAGCCAAAAATACTGGAACATTTTGAAGCCAGGAATTCCACTGCTGAACAATACACTCTGGCTGGCGGCACTGCTTCTTCCTCCTTTTCCCATGATTGAAGGGAAGGCAGACTGTTCCAGCTAGACTAAGACTCACAGTTCCTGCGGACTTCATACAAAAAGCAAGAGCACAGGTGAACTGATTAAAATGTCACCCCTCTGCCAATGCCAAAGGCCTTAGAAAGACTGGCACAAGCTACTGTTATTTTCTGTGCTCTAATCTGGATCTGATTGGCACCATGCCGGAGGAGACCATTCTGCCAGCGCCTGGCTGTTGGGATGGATCTCCTCTAAAGTGGTAGAAACCAATCAAATTTTGTGAGTCAAATCTGACCTTTCTTTAAATGTTAACAAGTAATGGTTTATAGTTTTTCCCAGGCTTTCTATTTTTCTTTCTATTTTGTATTTTTTGAATAACTCAACATACATTCAGGGCGTAGGCTGACAGAGTGAAAAATTCTTGATTTTGGGACAAGGGCTTGACATGATAATCCAGACCCAGACAAAAACACTGTGCCAAACACTGTGACATGATAATCCAGACCCAGACAAAAACACTGTGCCCTCCTTGGGAGGGCATGAAGAAGACAACCTGTTTGCATTTGAGCACTACTGGACTTTTTCACCTTAGTATTAAACAGAGCTTAGGAATGTTACTTTTGTGGACTACCTTTCCCAGAATCCTCTGACCATACCAGGCATGGGTAGAAGATTCTGAGACTAGTAATTCCAAAAGGTAAATGTTCAAAGCTTTGGTATTAAAGCAACATCCTGACCATTTCCAGGGTTCCACCAAGCCAGCTTTCTGAACGGCAAAATATGTATCTTGATCTGAATTTTACAATTAGCTCTGACTCAGTACTGTGTAGGCAGGCTGTTAGATTCAGCTATAAATTCTTCCCTAAGTATTAACACAATCCAAGGAAGTGCCTTTTCTGTAACACTGGGCATCAAAGTCTACAGTGACCTTTCTTTGAAAAAGGTTAAGGTATTTTTGAGCAGAATTTAATTCACATCAAGAAAGTTCAAAGAAACTTGAAGATGGCCACGTGCATCCCTGGAGCACAGGCAGAGGAGCCAAAATCCTTAACTTTTCATGGTTCCCGTTGGACCTTGTGGATCTCCTTTTTCTGATTGTTCCAAATGGTGGTTGGTGGTTGTATCAAGCTGTGTTCAAAACAGATTTTTCAGCTTATTTGGGAATCATGACCACATTGGGAGTGGCTACAGATTCCACTGGGTTCCACTGCAGGTCTGAAAGGCTTCCACCCTATTATAAAGTAGTGCTGTGTACACACAACACAGATCTAGATTTCCACAAAATCTCTGAATCAATTGGATTACAAAACAGATCACTCATTGAAATCAGGGTACCATGATTCAGATATGAGTGTAGAACTCTTCTGAAGAAAAAAAGTGTTTCTGTATTTCTCTACCAAAGACAAGGAAACCAAGAACACAGCTTGTCATCTGGTGCACCCACTGTTTCTTATCTGGGGAGCTTGTCTCACTGCTGCTTACATATCAGGTCCGCAGTAGGTAGCTTGAAGTCCTGAAGATGTTGTTGGACTGCTACTCACATCAGCCCTATCCAGCACTGCCAATGTGAAGGATCACGGAAAGTCTGGTCTGACATCTGGAGGGCCACATTTTATCCATCTCAGCATGAGACCCTAGCTTTTCAACTGTGAGACCCTGACTCATTTAATCATTCCTGACAGCCTTGCTATGCCCTCTTGACTCAGTAGCCAGCATTCTTTTCCTCTCATGTCTTGTCTCACTACCCTTCTCCTGCCTTCACTCTTGATGCCAACTATGAATATGCCTGTTCAGCATGATGTGAGACTTAACTCACTGCAGTGTGCTGTACACAAAGGCTTGGTTGATTAATTCCTGTGAGCCAGACTGTAGGGCAGAGACAGGGACTCTTTAGCCTAGTGGTTCTCAACCTGTGGGTCCCCAGATGTTTTTGAACTTCAGCTCCCAGAAGCCCTGAGCATTGACCATAGCGGCTGGTGCTTCTGGGAGCTGAAGTCCACAAACATCTGGGGACCCACAGGTTGAGAAGCACTGCTTTAGCCTTTAAGGTGTTTGGAACTTCAATTCCCAGCAGCCCCAGCCACCATGGCCATGATGAAGAATCATATCGTCCAAAACATCTGGCAGGCCAAAGATGCCCCAGCTTTGGTGTAGTGCCTCAATGAGAAACAGTTGTATTAAGTGGTGGGCAGGCTATTGCAGAAGGTGTCTGAAATATAATTTGTTTTACAAATGCACATAAGGAAAACAATGCCACTGAATATAAGTTGACAACAGTCTAAAAAACTTTATTTATTTAAAAACTGCAGACAAACTTCAGCTGTTTACTATGTACATAGCCCTATGTCTGTTCTAGGTCTCAGATTAGTTGGACAACTCCACATCATTTACAAGGACAGGGAAGTTCTCACCCCCTTCACACAATAGTGTGTAAATGGCACGATACAACAATGCTCTAGAACCCACTTGAAGGCTTCCTGGCTCTAGAAGTGGAAGGAGTTCGGCTTCCATGGCCTGTATACAAAAAAGAGACAATGTTCAAGATTAGGAATTTTTTCTCTGCCCCTCCAAACAGACCATTTCAGTAAGAAGAAGGGTGGAGTTGCAATGCAAAAAGTAACTCCTCCAAGCTCTGCCAAAAAAATTAATTTAGAAAGTCAAACTGGGACAGTTTGCTCCTTGTAATGTCTTTAGGTTATCTCATTCTACCAAAGGGGAACATACAGTAAAGGAAACTGACTCATCTGAATATGCAACAGTCAGATATAAATACTGAAAACATGTAAGAGAAACCCCACCGAGGCCAACTGGATCTTGCTTAGGACATAAACAAGAATTCAGAAGGAGTAGTGCTAAGACCAAACATATCTTCAGTACCATTAAAAGCACACTCCGCTGTTCTGAAGTTACCTTCTGTATTTCCAGTCGCTGGTGGAGCATTGCCACATTCAGCTTTAAAGCCTCCAAGTCCACCAGTTCCTTTAAGCTGGAGTAAAAAAGAAGGGGTGGTGGCCCAACGGTTTCTACATCCCAACACTTTTCCCTTCCGAGGGAGACACATCCCTTTGCAGAGCACCCCATACCACAAACCGAATCAGCAGGAAGCAGCTTTGCATGGACCTCCATAGCTGTCATGGGAGAGAAAGGCACCTTTTAGCAAAACAGAAAGATATGGTTATGTTTAGCGGGAGGAGGGGACATGGGCTATCACCTTCGAAGTAAGCAAAGGGTTGTTCTCTTCAGGCCCAAAGGGCAGGGCTAGATCTCATGGGCTGAAGGTACAAAAGGTTAGCCTTTAGACAAATGGCAGGAGAATAACAGAAGCACAGGGCTGGAAGGAACCACAAGGCCCATCTAGACCAACCCTTGCCATGCAAGTACACTCCAGACAGATAGTCATCCAACCTCTGTTTAAAGACTTCCAAAGAAGGAGAATCCACCATCCTCAAAGGCAGTCTGTTCTACTGTGGAACAGCTCCTCCCATCAGGAAGTTCTTCGTAATGTTTAGGTGGCAATTTGAATTCACTGGTTTGTGTTCTAGTCTCTAACAAACTTGCTCCATTTCAACACGGCATCCCTTCAAACACTTAAAAGTGGCTGTCAAATTACCTCTCAGTCTTCTCTTCCCAGTTCCCTAACCCATTCCTCATAGAATATGCTTTCCAGACCCCTCATCATCTTGGTTGCCCTCCTCTGAATACATTCTAGCTTGTCGACATCCTTTCCCCCCGCTAACTTTATTATTAATGTAAGAAAAAACACAATTATTATGCAATTATTATACAACTGTACAATTTTTATTAAGAACAATTAAATAACTATGTTACTAATTACATATCACTGTACATTAATATGTATATGACACGCGTACCATATTATAACGCATAATACCAGTATAATGTATCATTCTAACACATACAGTGTGTGGTGATGCAATTTAATAAAATAATTAGATCATAATTCTATGCTGTTAATAATTAGAATGGATTCCATCCTTGGGGAAAGGCAAGATAAAAATAAATTTAAATAAAACAGTGGGTTTTTCTTTCTTTTTTTGGCCAACTCTATGATTCTGTGAGAATCCCTCATCATGCCCCAAAGATCCTCCTGGTAGTTTGATCATCTCATAAATAAAATAAATGTAATAATAAACAGATTTAATAATAAATTACATGTGAGCATTAGCTGATAATAATTGCAAAGCGTCTGTAACCTGGTGGTAAAGTGCATAGCCTTTGAAAAGAGAAGTTTCTGTGCTTAATTCCATCCTGCTCTGATAATGGATTGCTTTCAGAGGTGGGACAAGTTCCTTTTTCACTCTGTGTGTGTGTGTATATATATATATATATTTGAAAGATATGCTTCTATGACAAAATATAGGTTCAATTAATTCTACAGTTTTATACATATATAAAAGGAAAAAAGATGTAAAGTATAAAAGTACCAAAAAGTAAGAAACCACCCGTTTGCTATAATAACAGGATAAAAGTAATATTCATACTTAATTAGCGTGAGATTATTTGTGCCTCCAAGTACAATCTATTAAGTGTTCACAATAGATCTATAAAAAAAGGCAAAATTAATTAGATCTATGTATCTGTTAATCCGTTCCCTAGTGCGGAAATGGCCTCAGTTCATCTGAAAGTTCCTTCAGAAAGAGGCACCTGGATGCTTTGATCCAGCCCCCATCACTGTTTACTGCACTTAAGTTGTTGTGTGCTTCAAGTCAACTTACGAAGGCCCTAAGGAGAGCTTATCATGGAGTTTTCTTGGCAAAACTAGTTCAAAGAGGGATGGCCACTGTCCTCCTCTAAGGCTCAAACAATGTGACTTGGCCAAGATCACCTAGTGGGTTTCCATGGCTGAATGTCAATCTAGACCCCGGCTCCAGAGCCACAGTCCAGTGCTCCAACCACTACATCATGCTAGCTCTCACAGTCTATGAACACTTATGGTAAAATAAATCAGTTAGCTGAAAGGTGCCACTAGATCCCGCCTCCCGTCTTCTTGTTATTACTGAACAGATTAACACTGTCTCTTTGAAAATTCAACAGTAAGAGTAGTTCATTAATGAAACCAATTACCCAGATAGCAGTGGGTGTGCTCCCCCTCATCAGAAGTCTTCAAAAAAGAAGCAGGATAGCCATCTGTTGGGAAATGTTCTAGCTTTGGATTCCCAAGCCATACACTATTTGTTACTCAGCCCTATCAAAACTGAATGCCTATCACCATCTTGCATCACTCGGAAGTCCCTGTGACATTTGGCTGGCTGGCACCGCAAGACTGATTGATGGTTTCAGTGTTTTCAAACTCAGTACTTGTGTGCATGTAACTTAGTACAGCATTAGCAGAAAACTTACTTCATTGGCCAAGGGGAAAAATACAGTCCAACCTCCCACTTCAATTCAGGTGTCAGTGTTTGTTTGCGAGAAATCTACAAGCAAAGTATGAGAGCAGTAGCCAGAATCTAATACCTGTCAAAAATGGAAGAGGCCTAAACTAGTAATGAATAAATGGACAATGACAGAAGCCAGTTCCATGAATTTGCCAGGCCCCATTGAAAAGCCACAGCCAGACACTAACACTGTCCACACCTGGTCTGGGCTTGCAGCCAGCAGAAGCTGATAATACAGGTCAAGAAGCTCAGGTAGTTAAGCACTTAGTCAGTTTACTTTAGGAAGAAAACAACCCTACAAATGAGAAGCAAATAACAATCCCAGCAATGTCCATAAATCAATGGCAGACAATATAATCACAGGTCAAAACGGCAGAATAACAGGCAAGGGAAGCAAACAGAAGCATGCACAGGAGAAATAGTCAGTTGACTGCTGACAAAAACTAGAGGGGAAGGGTTCAGTTCTTATAGGTTCCAAGGTCAGCACAGCTGGTGCCTGATTAATTGGCGCTTGGCATAAATTCTCTGGGAGCAATGCAGAAGACCCTTTTGGTGTCCATGCTGGGCAAAGGTAGGTATGGATAAATCATTCTCTGTGTCAGAACGAGCAGGGCTCCCTGCTGGGGATGACACTTCTGTCCCTGAGGTGGGTGGTGGTACTGTCTGCTCTGCAAGTTCTGCTGTAGCAGTCTCTATGCCAAGGCTCAGAGCAGGTTTTGCTGCCTCAGACTCTGAGTCTAGGTCCTGGAAGCCCATGACAAACCCTATCACATCATATGGCAATAAAATTCATAAACTAACTGTATTGATTGTTAGAGATAAGGACATACTGACTTTCAAGCTCCCCATCTGACCTGATTTTTGGACTTGTCTTGTTTCTTTCTTTATCTTCTCTATTTGGTATCACCAAACCTGACAGACTTCTGGGGGACTGAAAGGCCTGAATGCTTCTGTGGCATTTTGACAGGTACAGACAGAGGTTTTTTGAAATCCTCCTCCTGAAAAGAATCAGCACAGCTACACTTGTTTTCTTTTAAAAACAAAGCAAATATGTGAGAAAAGATTCCTGAGGGTCAGTCCTTCTACATCTTGCACACCCAGTAGATCTTTTTTTAGTTCACCCTCAGCATTCCAGCATTTTCAATTTCACAACTCTGTCTTAAGCAGACTTAGAAAATAAAACGTCAGGTCCTTTTCAGCCTTCCTTCAGGGACTATCAAAATGTGTTCTTTTTATATCAAACAGTACAACGGCAGTCTACAAATATTGGCCTGGCAAGAAACCTTCCTGGTTCTATCTTGAGATACCAGAAATGGAACTGAGAATTTCTGAAATGCACAGTATGTGTTCTATGTGAGATACATTCAGTGGTCTAGATAAAGCAAGCAGAATAAGGGTACATTGTGGGAGATTTGTTACACCTATGAAACATGAGTTTTAACATAGCTAACAAATCATACTCCTTACCTTCTCTCAACTGCTGCACTTTGTCCAACTGCTCATTAACTATGTTTTGCAGACCCTCCAGAGTGAGAAGACTTTCATATTGTCTCTCCCATGTTGGATTTTCTCCAAGAGAAGCTAAAAGAGAAGCAGAATCACAGGATGTAAAACAGATGGAACCACTTGGGGAAAAGTGATTCAGTCCTATGACCAAAGTTCCACCCCAATCCAATCCTGCTTTAATTAGTTTAAAGATTTGTTTTTTGGCAGTTTGGTTATATGCTTTATGTCAGAGATGGACAGAATGTAAAGCAAGATCCAGTAGTAGATCTCTGGACAGTAGATCATTAATGGTTTACAGCTCTCAGCTGCTGAACAGCAACAATTGTTAGGTCTGAATGAGTGAGTTAGAATTCTAAATCTGTAGTCAGATGGAGTTGTATTGGTGCATGAGTGAGACTTCTGATTATGTCTGTGAGGATGCTTTCCATGGGGGGGCAATGTAAATAATGAACTTTGCGATTTTCGCTTCAAATGTTACTTAATTATTGTGCTTCACTTATGTTATTTGTATATGCGTATTGTGTTTTGTTTTGATTTTATCAATAAACATTTAACTCTGTTTATTTAAATTCATCCACTAGCAGACCCTCCATATAAACAATCTCCACCTGTGTGACTTCTAGCTATCACAGAGCATTGCATTCTATACCTAAAATGGTGCCAATGTGAACACAAATGCACTCAAGCATCCATGTGCATGTCGCTGCTATTTACTAATAGGGGGCATATTATTTGCAGGGGAGGGTCCTGGAATGGAACCTCCACAGATATAGAGGGTCTGCTGTACATGATTATTTTAAGAAGTTTTTATGCTGATGAGCTCATTTAACTTAAACTGAACTCAGTCTGATGTGAAGCTGAGAGCAACACATCCACCAAGCTCCATACACAAGACATCCCAGCATTCCTTCACAGGGGTTCAGCAGAGAACTGGCTGTACTGCCTATGCTGTCATTTTGTACGTGGTTCATTTTTGGTTGTCAAAGTTTCAGTAAAAATCAAAGCAGATTGTGCAAGCCTGAAGTCCCTCCTTTTCTACTGTAAACCACCTTGAAGATCAGATTGTGGTTAATGGTTTCTCTTTCCTACAATTCCCCAACAACCCAGCAGTACCAAGTTCTTTGACGATATATTCTACTCGTAGGTATGGATGCACCTATCAACCAAAAGCCACTGGGTTGCTCTACTTGCTGCCTCCCAGAAATGGCATCATGGCAAAGGGAGGCCAACCTGGCCCCATCTAAGATTACAAGGCTAAAGGCAGGGAGAGGGAGTGGTTAGAGTCCCCACTGAACCATGAAATTCACTAGGAACTTTGAACCAGTCACTCCTTCTCAGCCTTACCCCTCTTCAGGAGTAGTGCGAGGATAAAGTAGGAAGAAAAAAGCAAGGCCAGCCATTATTCCACGTGGAGCTCATGGGAGGAAGGGTGGGATATAAATGTAACTAATAATAATAAAACAATCTCTGTAAATCACCCCAGGAACATTTTAGCTGGAGATCATGATAAATATGCTCTAGATCATGAAAAATATGATAAAAATATTAGATAATTTTATGAAGCAGATATTATGTTTGTATCAAAATTTAGCAGAGGAAATTTTAGTATGCTTCAACACATATCTTACCTGGGGTTTCAGTTTCCATGAACTGTCTGATAAGAGAGCAGACTCCATTCAAATGTACCAACTCCCTTCTCACCTCAGCTAGGCTAAAAGCTGGTGAAGGTGGACAGAACTGACCATCAGCTGAAGAAAACAAAGCACTGTGATGTGGGTCCTTCCCAGAAGAGCAGCCAGGAGAAAGAAGAACCTCTTGCAGATCTGCAGTCCTATTTGCTTTGTCACCTTCTACGGCAAGTTTAGATGACTCAAAAGGGTTAAATAGACATGATCAAGAGCACCAGTACTTATTTCCTTCACAGCAAGGAAAGAGAGCTGTTAATCTGATTGGACTCTGTTGGTATCTTCTTCTATATCCTTGTCCCCTTTCACCTTGGAAGTGTTTCTCTCTCTCTGTCTCCCTCTGTCTCTTTTTTGTCTACAACTCAAATTATTTCCTAGCCAACACAGTTACTGACACTGACTTCCAGAGAATTCTGGGAGCTGTCATCCAAAAAGTAGTACTCCCAAGCTCTGGACTTGAACAAGGCAGGTATGTATGGTGTCACATGATCAGAAAGAACACTTGGGCAGGGGACAATTTATAAAGGATTAGATAGTGTCTGTCCCCCAGGACTGTAGTTCAAACCAAATGAATAATTCTTTGGAGCTGCTTTGAAATATGATAGTGATGGATCTCCCCAAATTTTACCTGTTTTCACCACTGTTTCCATATGCATGACCTCCCTGGGAAGAAGCAATATAAGCAGGATGCATTTACTTTACTTCTGAGTTTGACAGTGGATCTAATTAGCCAGATTCCAGTAATCATTTCCACTTAAAAAATACCCACTCCCCACTTTACAATGACATTATAGAGAGTATGTCTGCAAAGTTTACTTGTTAATGGTTTGCTTTTTTAGAACTATTATTCCCACTTTCTGGACTAGCACAGATTAGTAACACCTACTGAGATACTACTACTAATATTTTTTGCTAGACCTAAATAAACAAAGATCAACAATCCTGAATTATTCCAAAGAGATATCTAATGGATTGATTTTAAATTGATTTTAAATCTTTTGACTATATAATTTGGGTCCCCAAAGGGGCTTTCAAACTTTTTTCAAAACAAAGCTTGAAATAGCTTCAGTAGGAATTAACTTGCTTAACACTTTGATGAATTAAATTGTTCTATTTTTGGCTGGAAGGAGGTAGAGCTGAAAACATACCCAATTCCAGGTGAGGACCATATGAGGAAAAAACTGCACATGAGGGTATAACCTAGAGATAAGCAACTTTGGCAGTTCAAGGAGGGAGCGTGTAATTTTCTGCCCAAGGACCTCAGATTGCCAATCAATCAATCTCAGAAGTAGCCAAGTGTTCAGTTCCAGTTTCAAACAATTGGTATTTTTATAATGTTACACACTGCAGAGGAGCCCAGTGAGCTATGTAAAGATCAATATTTGCTCCTGGAGGCATCTTGGAGAGGGAATTCACCCTTTTTTGTCACAAAAGGGGCTAAATTTTGGTGCTAATTCTTTTCATACCAGTCATAGTTCTCGGTAACAAAAGGGCAGGCTGCCCAGTCTTGAGTGCTCATTGAATCATATCTGCAGTCACACTTTTTAAACATCTCCTAAAGTGAAAACAAGCAAAAGGATACTGTTGCCTGTATGTTTTCCATAAAGCGATTCTTTGCAGCAGCCGCTTCTGGACTTGTTTGGCAACCTTGGCACTTCTCTAATAGCCTAGACATTTGCAGCAAGAAGCAGACAAAAGTACAGTGGAGACAAACAGGCACCAAGAGTTAGAATAAGTCTGAAAATTTACACTTGGCATATTAATTGCTTGAGCATAGTCGTGCTTATTTCTGGCAGCCATTCTGACTTGGTATAGTTTCATGGCCCCAAATTACTGAGCACTAGGGTTTAGACTCATGTGAGTACGTATATGTGTAAAAGAAATCTGACACATATATGCACATACATGGGATCTGTGGCTGTGTGCATGTATATGTCTGCAAATGAGACATAAGTATACACTACACTTAGGCAGAAAAAATGGAATGAACAAATATAGGATGGGGAACATGTGGCTGGATAACAGTACATGTGAAAAGGATCTAGGAATATTGGTGGACCACAAGCTGAACATGAGTCAGAAGTGTGTTGCGGCAGCCAAGAAAGCCAACGTGATTCTTGGTTGCATTAATAGGAGTATGGTGTCTAGATCAAGGGAGGTACTGGTACCACTCCACTCTGCTTTGGTTAGACCTCATCTGGAATACTGTGTCCAGTTCTGGGCACCTCAATTCGAGAAGGATACTGACAAGCTGGAATGCGTCCAGAGGAGGGTGACCAAAATGGTGAAGGGTCTGGAAGCCATGCCCTATGAGGAGTGGCTTAGGGAACTGGAGATATTTAGTCTGCAGAAGAGAAGGTTAAGAGAGGGCACAATAGCCATGTTTAAATATTTGAAGGGATGTCACGTTGAGGATGGAGCGGGCCTGTTTTCTGCTGCTCCAAAGATTAAGACAAGGATTCAAGCTGCAGAAAAAGAGATTTCACCTGAACATTAGGAAGAACTTCCAGATGGTCAGAGCTGTCTGGCAGTGGAATATGCTGCCTCGGAGTGTGGTTGAGCCTCCTTCTTTGGAAGTTTTTAAGCAGAGGCTGGATGGCTACCTGTTGGGAGTGCTCTGATGTGGGTTCCTGCATGGCAGAGGGTTGGACTGGATGGCCCCTGTGGTCTCTTCCAACTCTGTGGTTCTATGACTCATAAGTATAAATATTTTATGTGCACATGAGTGTGTGTGTGCAAGTACACAGTATATGTGTGACAGTCTATGTTGTCTCTCACATACAGACGATTTACCTGCGTGCACACTCATCTGCACACATAACATTTATACGCATGCGTTTATGTAGTCTGAAAGTAAGCCCACAGTGCAGGGGTTTGAGTGCAGAACTATGATTTTGGAGGCCAGGATTCAAATTGTTGCTGGCCTGTGAAAACACACTGAGTTTTCTTGGGCAAGTCACATTTTCTCAGCCACAGAGGAAGGCAAAAGCAAACCCTCTCTGAATAAATCTTGCCAAGAGAATCCCATGATAAGTTCACCCTTAGGGTCTCCATAAATGACTTGAAGGTACACAGTCTGAGGCTGGCATTCTGTTAGTGGCACATGCAAGTTAACCCTATGCCTGCATATGTCTATTTTCAATCACTGCAGTTGTTGGTGTTCCATTCCTCCTTCCACAGAGACCAAAGACCCCCAATGTGGATCTGCTATACAACTGCTGAAACCCCCTACACATACCCAGTCATGCCTGCATGAGGCAGGTGTGGGGGAAATGCAGAAGAAATGACTATATCTCTGTAGCCACATGTGAAGCTATTACATCCACTGCAGAGAGCTCTGGAGAACCTCAATAGGTGCTGTAGTCACATTGACTCTGGTTACAGGGAACAGCCAGATGTTCCTGAAATCTACTCCCATCCAGGCACAAATGGTTGTAGGTAGAGAGCTTCAATCACTCTACAGGGGGGCTGGGAGGCGGCAGCTATGCATGTGGAACCACTAGTCTATGCTGAGCCATGCAGCATTGCCACCTGTGTGTGCATGTGAATTGAAAGTAAATGCAGCCTGTGTGTATGTGTGTGAATTTCATTTATGTGGGTGCATAATGTGCATGCAAATGCAAATGTGTGTTGGCTTCCAATGGGCAATTTGAAGCCATAGGTCAGAAGAGGTGGGCCTGCCCTTCTCTCACCTACTACTGGTATACAGCCCTTGGCACAGTTGTCCACAGTCAATAGGCCAAAAAAATGTCCATCACTCTCCTTCAGAGATTTGAAACCGATCTCAAAATGAACTGCATATTGCCATCCAGCATACAATCCTCAGTTACAGAATAAGCAAGGGTAAGAATGCCTGTCCGCTGCTTATTGTTGGCAACTGACTGCACTCACAATACATATTCTTTTATCCCATGTGGCAAAAGTTTATCCTTATCCATCTGCACAACAGCTGGAACCACTGAAGGTGCAGGATTGCTTGGTTACTTCCTGGTTATTTATGAGAGAAGCAGCGACAGATAAGGCACTACTCCACAGATATTAGATGCTTCCAGCTCGGCACAGTAGGTGTCCAATAGAGTTATCCTACTGTGGTTCGATACAGACTAAATTACTGTATTTTGTTTCCATCAAAGAGGACTTAAATCCTGAATAACCTTTTACAGAGATTTCAATATGACTGAGGTGCAATTAAATGCAATGGTCCAAACCCTATTGAGGCTGGGAGACTAACAGCACCACTCAGAGGTTTTTGCCCCCTAATCAGGCCCTCTTCAGAACAATTCCATGGAACAATATTGAGGTACTATGTTACACAAATAGTTACACAAACAACTGCATTTTTTAGAGACTGCTTTTCTCTCACTTTGTTCTGGGGCAGGACTATGGGCAGTGTGTAAGCTAAGGCCTCAGTGCTCCTTAAACAATTGGTTGTACAACTGTGGGATCCAGAGTATCCACACTGGTAGTATTCTTATGCTATGCTAAAAATGTATAGGAATCCAGCCTCAGCATGACTTTCTTTTGCCTGTTGCAAATTCAAGTTGTTCCAGGCATATAAATCCCAGGATTTTGTTGGGTCACTGATAATTTTTGTTTTTGAAGTGGCAAGGCTGAAAAAACATTTGCCTCTTCATGAATAACTGCAAGAATGCATTTCTCTGTAAGTTTTACTCTGAAATTTGAAAGCCACATGTTTCACAACAGGGTATAACTAAGTTGTCTGAATCCACAGACTGACAATACAGATTGGTGCCATCTGTCTTAGTTTCCTTTAAAAACATTGATTTTTAAAGCATGGTTATGTTACATATTCATGAGTAGATTGATTTCCCCTTTCTGTTTTGATGTTCCTGCTCCATTAACTCCAGCTGGATGCATGCACACAGACAGCAGCCATCTAGGACCTCCATAAAATTATAGCACTTGGTACCTACTATTCTATGGCGAGGCAGCCACTTACGGTCTCAGATCAAGCTTCATCCCCTCTTGGCAGCTGCTCAGATTATCAGGGGAAAAGGATGGCAACTCTACGTTACCACAGACAACTACTGTCCCATGCCACATAATAAGTTTTTTAAAAGAGGATTGGAAACTACTGCTCTGGTCACAGTCTCCTGCAAACATGAAATTGGATGAGGCTAATGATTGGTGTTGCCTTTTGGTGCCCCAGATACCTTTGGGAAGAGGAATGCTTTCTCTCATATGGATTTGCTTTGACCCCTCATCTTCAGAGGACTGCCACTGGCTGCCCCCACTGAAGAATTTAACATAAGCAGACTGTTACAAGAGAGGGTGCATTCTTGGCTGTGATCCTTGATCTGTGTGACAGATTATTTGGAATGCCGTCCCCATGAAGGTTCGCCTGGCACCTTCACTGTTACATTTTCCACACCAGGAAAAGGTTTATCTTTTCACGCAGGCATTTTAGATTTTCTGCCTCCTTTAATACATTTTACTGGGATGTTGGGTTTTTTTTTAATGCATTGCCTTTTATACATCCTTTCAGCTTTTTGTAATCCAGCCAAATTTTTGTTTTTGTTTAGGCTAAATGATAAATACCAATACTGGGGTAGGGGGGCAGGCCTGCTTTTCTTTTCAAGGCTGGAGATGGTAGCTGCCTTCCTCGGCTCTCTATAGCACTCTACTCCTCCACCTCCTTCTACAACCCTGCTTTCCTCTTTTTAAATCCACCATCTTAGCAGAAAAGGAGTAAAGCCTTTATGGTCTTATTCAAAAGGATTTGATAATCTGTAGTACTGTGTTTCTATCAGAATAGGAACTGAAGAAAAGTATTCTGCTGAGCCAGAAATTATAAAAATAGAATGCAATCTTTATTAAAACAACTAACAGGGGAAGGTATTGGGTATTATAAGTATATACAAGCAAAATAGAACTTCCAAAAACATCTAACCAGTTTCCTCAGCTCAAGTCAGTATGTAGGTGCCAAGCTTTCATACCCACTCAGACCTTTGGCTTTCCCTGCTCAAAATCCTAATCCCTAAATCAGGGTCTCACTTTCTGACCCAATCAGAAGTGATTTGGTCTCTCTTCTGCCTCTCACTAGGCCTCTAAGAAAACCATACTTATCCATCAAAGCCCTCCCTCTTTCTCTCTCTTAAGGAATCTCTCCAAAAATGCAAGTCATTCCCTTACATAGAGTTCTTCCTCAGAAAGCTCAGCCACCTCCCATGTACCAATAGGCTGAGTTTCTCTCTTACTCAGAGCCCCTTGGGTCCCTTGGCAACCTGTTGCTAAGGCCAGCCTGCTTTTCAGGCTAACCACACCACCCCTAGGCTCCATCACAAATACTTGATACAATAATCCCTTCTCTTTCACCGTCCTAACAGCTTTGCATACATAGAGGTCCCAGGTTTGATCCCTGGCATCTTCAGTTTTAAGCACTGGGCCGCAGATGAAGGGCAAGATTTCACTCTGCCTGAGATACTAGAGATCTGCTGCCAGCCAAAGCAAACAATACTAGGCTAGACAACACAGAATAATAGAATTGGAAGAGACCACAGGGCCATCCAGGCCAACCTCCTGCTATGGAGGAACACTCATCAAAGCACTCCCAACAGATGGCCATCCAGCCTCTGCTTAAAAACCTCCAAAGGAGGAGCCTCCACTACACTCCCAGGCAGCATATTCCACTGCCAGACAGCTCTGACTGTCAGGAAGTTCTTCCTGAGGTTCAGGTGGAATCTCCTTTCCTGCAGCTTGAATCCATTGCTCCTTGTCCTTGTCTCTAGAGCAGTGGAAAACAAGCCTGCTCCCTCCTTGACATGACATCCCTTTAAATATTTAAACATAGCTATCATGTCCTGTCTTAACCTCTCTTCTGCAAACTAAACACACCCAGCTCCCTAAGCCGCTCCTTATAGGGCATGGCTTCCAGACCTTCACCATTTTGGTCACCCTCCACTGGACATGCTCCAGCTTGTCAATATCCTTCTTGAACTGAGGTGCCCAGAACTTGACACAGTATTCCAAATGAAGTCTAACCTGATAAAAACCCGCCAGAGGCATTCTTGCCATCAGTAGAAAAAACTCACAGCCGAAACAAGGCAGCAGTCTAACAGTCTTTATTGCGGGCAGTAAATCAAGCCAAGGCAATTAAGTCACAGCAAAGCGAGCCATCTCTGACAGAGCAGAGAAAAAGTAACAAGAAGCACAGCCTGTTCAGAGGCCGTGTTTTAAGTATACATGTTCAATAACAAGGAGCTTTTCAAACCATAACATACAAACACAGCTGCATGATCCAGACGGCCTTGGTTACATTCAGCTTTCTCATGGGAAACGCTCTATCCTGCTAGCCTAAACAACTACAAGCGGTTTTGCTTTCTCACCCTCTGGTGGTGGGAAAATGTGCAGCCAAGAGTAACAACACATCTCGTATTGTGACATAACCAAAGAAGAATAGAGTGGTACCATTACCTCCCTCGATCTAGACACCGTATTCCTATTGATGCAACCAAGAATCATGTTGGCTTTCTTGGCTCATGTTCTTCTGACTCATGTTCAGCTTGTGATCTACCAAGACTCCTAGACCTCTTTCACACCTTTCCCTTTCTGCCTGTTATAAGACAGCATTTTGCAGAAGGTTGAGAAAATGAGAACTCACTTCAGACCACAGAGACGTGGAAATTTTACTGCATGTCATTAAATCTGAGCCTAGTTCTACACACTAAGCCAGACAGGCGTTCAGTCTGTGGATGGGCAAGAAGGCTAGACTACAAAACACCCTTTCAGTTCCAGATTCACACTGCAAAGTAATTCTGCTGGGGTCATTCTACCAAAAACGGCTCTGAAATTCCTCCCATCACCATTCCACCGACTTATAGAGAAATTCCAGTTTCAGATAAGATGACCTAAATAAGGTTTACCTGATATACTTGGAGAAGGCCTTCTTGTAGGGAAGTGGCAACTCCAGCGAAGACCTGCAAAGAATTGGTTTGTATCATGTTTAGCTGGCCCAGGACCCATACATCTTCAAAACCTAGAAGGACATTCACCTCAGTATCTTTAATAGTTTTAAAGCAAATTACATACATGTTGAAAACCATCCCCATCTATCACCTAGGCATGATTGCCACATGGTGTATATTTTCCTAATTTCAGCTCAATGCCACACCTCTCCCTTCATTTCTACCCAGTAAATTAGCTCATCTTAAATTAGTTGCTAATACCCAGTGACGCTAAAAGTAGCTCATAAACATCAACAGATCTGAAATATAATACGTAGATTTTCGGTTGGTACCCCATCTTTGGACCATATCATTCTGATTTTGTGCTGGCTATATTATCTATTTGTTTTCAGGCACCTGTGAGAAATGCACAAAGAGCCTCTTCAAGCAACTCTGTAAAATCCAAAGGAGTGCTAAGGCTGGATCTCAAGCAGTTACAAAACTACATTTAAATCAAAGGTCCTAACGTTTTGTCCTCCAGATATTCTGGACTCAACTCCCAGAAGGCCCGGATACTCAACAATCAACGCTTCTGGAAACTGAAACCCAAAATATCTGTTAAGACCAAAGTTGAGAGCTACTGATTTAAATCCAGTAGTTTATTCTAAATCTCAAATTCATTATTTCTCATAGCAAAATCTAGGATCGTTTTGGATGAATAAAATTTTGGATCCAGCTCATGCCAAGCGAGCATTTGCTTTTTTTCCTATGAGCTGGGGGGCTGGGGGGCTGGCTGGCTTCTATGCTCATTAAGGCTCTGTTGTTCTATTGTGTTTTGGTGAGATTGTGTCTGTTGCATTAAGGCTGATTGTGTGACCTGAGGCAGGCTTACCTGTGTGCTCCTTAGGGCCCAATTGTTCTCTTGTGCATAGGCTCAGAGGAAGTGAGTCAGAGACTTGGTTGGGAGAGGAGCTAGCAGCTACTAGCTCACTATATAGCCAAGCTCCAAGGCCTGGGGCTGAGGTTAACAGGAAGCAAGGCCAGTATGTGCTTCCTGTGGGTATTTAGCAGGGGAATTTCGAGGGGAAAGCCCAAAGTTCTGCTTCAGTGTTTACTTATGACCACTGAACATGGGTGATGAGGGAGCTGCTGTAGTCACCTGCAAGGTCATGTTATGTTTGCTTTCTTGCTGAAGGATGTGGGTAGCTACACCTGCAGCCAGTTTAAACTGACTGCCCTGCTGGAGGAGAAGGTCAAGCAACCTGAGGCCAATGTATCCACTCTTTAGCATATTAGGGAGCATAAGGGTTTCCTTGGTAGAGTAGACTAGACACATATAGGGGACGTCTCTGAGGAGGAGGTGGTCAGTTCCCAACATAGGAACTTGATATTCAGAAGAATGCAACACATAAAAGTAGAAGGGCCAAGGATCTTTCTGTGAGTTTGGAGCTACAGAATCAATGTGAAGCTCTCCTCTTATCACTGAGGATGAGGAGCAGAAGCAACAGTGCCAGTCCTCAGAGAATGTGCAGGGCACCTTGGAAGATTCAGTACAAGGACTAGCCCCTGACAATCCCCAAAGGAGGCATGTGATGGTGGTGGTAGAGGACTTCCTGCTGAGGGGAACAAAAGCAGTGGTTGATGGGCCTGTTAGGATGTCTTGCAAGGTGTGTTGTCTCCCTGGGGCAAAAATCTGTGATATAACAGAAAAGCTGATAAAACCCACAAACAGTTACCCTTTTCTTTTGATCCATGTGGGAACCAATGACATCGCAAGAGATCATAAGGGATTACAAAGCTTTGGGCAGGAAGCTGAAGGACCTTGATGCACAGGTTGTCATTTCATCTCTACTCCCATTTGAAAGACACAGCCCAGGAAAGGAGAGAAAAATAGTGGAGGTGAAAGACTGGCTCTGCAGATGGTGCTGTCAGGAATGGTTTGGTCTGTGGTTTCACAAAGACGGACTTCTGGCAAGTGGTGGGTTGCACCTCACAGCAATATTGGCAGGGATATTTTTGCTAAGAGTCTCACAAATCTAGCCAGGAGGACTGTAAACTGAGTTATGTGGGGGTAGGGAGATAACATTCTTGAGAGAAGGAGTCCATCAAATGCTGGAGATAATAGTCCAAATCTTATAGGGAAAGCTGGGCAAACATTATAATCACTCAACAGTGGGAGGGACACTTAAATAAGCAGCTGGGGGAATGACCCATGGTCTCACGGTCTCAGATGCCCCTACACTAATGCACAGGGCATGGGAAATAAGATGAACCTGAACTCATAGCCCAGCAAAGTATGTATAATATGATAGCCATAGAGGATTATAACCTATTTCAAAGAAGTAGACTGAGCAGGAAAGGAGTAGTAGCAGCACTATATACAAGAGACATTTATACCTGTGAAGAGATCCATAACTTAAATCCTGGGAGCCAGGTTGAGAGCATGTGAATAAAAATTAAGGGGGAGAGAAACAACAGTGATATCAATCTGGGGGTCTATTACAGACCTCCAAGGCAGACTGAGGATTTGGATGATGTCTTCCTGGAACAGACAACAAAACATTCAGGAAGGAGAGATACAGTTGTAATGGGAGATTTCAACTACCTTAGTATTTGCTGGAAGTCAAACTCTGCCAAGAGTATCAGATCCAACAAACTTCTCATTTGCCTCGCAGACAATTTCACAGTCCAGAAATTGGAGGAGGGAGTTCAGCTATTTTAGATCTAATCCTAACCAAAAATGATGACCTAGTTAATGGGGTGGAGGTGTTGTGATCCTTAGATGGAAAAGACCATGTTCTCCTGGAGTGTACTATATAACAGAAGCAGGAAGCCAAGCATAGTCAGACACTCATTCCAGACTTTTAAAAAGCTGATTTCAGTAAACTTAGGGAAATATCTTGAGTGATCCCATGAGAAGGGAGTCGACGAATGATGGGAGTTTCTTCAAAGTGTAATATTGAAGGCACAATGTCAAAGAATTCCAATAAGGAAGAAAAAATTGAGGTATCTAAAGAATCCAGGATACATGTCTAAAGAACTTTCAGTGGAGCTAAGATTTATAAGAAACATGCACAAAAAATGAGAAAAGGGGGAAATCACCAAAGAGGAATTCAAACAAATAGCCAGCAAATGTAGAAAGTCAGAAAACCCAAAGCACAGAACGCACTCAGAGTTGCTAGAGATGTTAAAAACAATAAAAAGAGCTTTTTTTGGTTATGTACGCAGCATAAGGAAGAACAAAGAAATGGCAGGGCCTTACATGGAGAGGACGGTGAAATGCTAACAGGGGACAGAAAAAAGGCAGAACTACTGAATACCTTTTTAGCCAGTATAGAGAAACAGATAGTACAGGAATATCTGGCTAATCTAAATGAATTCAAGTCTTCAGGGCCAAATGAATTACATCCAAGGGTATTAAAACAACTGGCTGAAGTAACCTCAGAACTTCTCACAATAATCTTTGAGAATTCCTGGAGAATGAGAGAAGTCCCAGAAGACTAGAGGAGAGCAAATATTGTCCCTATCTTTAAAAAGGGGGGAAAGAGGACCCAAACAATTATTTCCCAGTCAGTCTGACATGAATACCAGAAAAGATTCTAGAACATATCATTAAACAGACAGTCTGTATGCACTTAGAAAGTAATATCATGATACTAAAAGTCAACATGGATTTCTCAAAAACAAGACATGCCAGACTAATCTTATCTTGTTTTTAGTAGAGTTATAAGCTTGATAGATGAAAAGAATGCTATGGATACAGCATATCCTGACTTCAGTAAGTCCCCCATGATACTCTTACAAACAAGCTGGTAAAATCTGGGCTAGACAATGCTACTGTCAGATGGATTTGTAATTGGTTAACTGACCAAACCCAAAGGCTGTTTGCCAATGACTCTTCTTCATCCTGGACAGAAGTGAATGGTGGGGTGCCATGGATTCAGTCCTGGGCCCAGTGCTATTCAACATCTTCATCAATGATTTGGATGAGGGAATAGAGGGCGTTCTTATCAAACTTGCAGATGATATCAAATTAGGAGAGGTAGCTAACATGCTAGAGGACAGGATCAGAATTCAAAATGAACCTAACAGATTAGCCAAAAATAACCAAATGAATTTCAACAGGGACAAATGTAAGGTACCACATTTGGGCAGAAAAAATGAAATAGAATCATAGAATCATAGAAATGTGGAGCTGGAAGAGACCACACAGGCCATCCAGTCCAACCCCCTGCCATGCAGGAACACCCTCAAAGCACTCCCAACAGATGGCCATCTAGCCTCTGCTTATGCAAAGATGTAAGATGGGTGACCACCTGGCTTGACCACAGTATATGTGAAGGCATCTAGGAGTCTTAGTAGACCACAAACTGAACATGAGTAAGCAGTGCGACACAGCAGCTAAAAAGTCAATGTGATTCTGGGCTGCATCGACAGGAGTATAGTATCTAGGTCAAGGGAAGTAATAGCACTGCTCTATTCTGCTTTGGTCAAACCCACTTGGAATACTGAGTCCAATTCTGGGCACCAAAGTTCAGGAAGGATATTGAGAAGTTGGAACATGTTCAGAGGAGGGTAAGCAAATATAGTAGAAGGCCTGGAAACTATGCCATAGAGTGGCATGGGGAGCAGGGTATGTTTTCCTTGGAAATAGAAGGTTAAGAGGTGACATGATAGTCGTGTTTAAACATTTGAAAAGATGTCATGTTAAAGATGGAGCAAGCTTGTTTTCTGCTGCTGCAGAGACTAGGAGACAGAGCAATGGCTTCAAAGTTCAGGAAAAGAGATTTCATCTAAACATTAGGAAGAACTTCCTGACTGTAAGAGCAGTTCAGCAGTGGAATCTGCTGCTTGCAAGTGTGGTAGAGCCTGCTTCTTTGGTGGTTTTTAAACAGAGGTTGAATGGCCATCTGTCGGGATTGCACTGAAGGTGTATTCCTGTATGGCAGGAGTTGGACTCAGTGGCCCTTGTGGTATTTTCCAGCTCTAGGATTCTGTGAATCTACAGTACACAAAGCAAGGTATAGCAGGGTCACAAACAGCAACAGTAGCAAAAGCAGCAACGGCAAGAGGTCTAGCCAACTAAAGAGTTTGAAATGAGAACTTACCCCTTCTCCTGGAGTGTAGAAACCTGGCAGGCTATGCCCGTTCCCAGGGAGGCTTTTCTCCCATCGGTCTGTGTGGCTGAATGTGCCACAGCAGGATCTGAAAGATCAGGCTCTGTTTCAGGCAGTGGGGAATCAGCAGAGTCTCCACCACCCTCAGAAGTCCCAAATGAAGGGCTCTGCTTTGCACAGGGTGGCAGTCCAGGAGGGTGCAGGTTTTTTCCAGGCTTTTTAGCAACAGAGGCCTTTTCATGACCTGGTTGGCTTACTTTCACAGGCATCTGGGCTTTAAGGGAGGCAGTCCCTTTGGAAGATCTCTTCTTCTCAGGCATTTTTGAAGTGATGGAAGTCAGTCTGGTTGATGTTCTCACATGAGGCCTTTTCACATCTGGATCAGTTCTGTAGGGAGCTTTCAGCATATATGCTGTTGGCTTTTTGAAAGATGTAGGTTTGCGAACCACAGATGATACTTTGCCAGTCCTAGTGTTGCTCTCCTTAGAACTATCCCCTTGCTGGTTCAAAGGGGAACTGATAACAACTGGCTTATCTGCAGATTTGGTACTTTCTGTAAGCTCACATGGAGCCTGCTGGAATTTTTTCCGAATTTTTAATGCTTTTTCCAGGGCTTTGTTAAGGAGTTCCAATTCCTCAAGCTCCTTGGCTGAGGGCTCACTACCTACATATGCTGCATATCAGTAAGAAAAAAAAGAAAAAATGTCATTTATACTGATTAGGCACAGAGACAAAAAAATTGCAAGACCATTTACAGACAATTATGAAAGTGTGCCATTTTCTCTGAAACTATAGTCTAAACATGATACTATTACACTACCAGACAGAGTAATTCTTATTGCATGACTGACATAATTTTTGTATTTCAAGGTGTTGCATAACCCTGGATATGAAGCAGACACAGAGAACAGTCATCAAATTCTTGACCAAAGAAGGATGTACTGCTACTAACATCCACAGAAGTCTCAGAAATGCGGATGGCACAATTACAACTGTTGAGAGTAATGTGCAAAGATGTGTGAAAAAGTTTAAAGAAGGAGAAACTAGTGCTGAAGACAAACCACATAGTGGAAGGCTGTTGACAGCAGACACTGATGAAAACCAAAATAGGGCGAATGACATGATTTGTGCACACCAGTGTCTGATCAGCCAAAAGATTGTTGAGGAACTTGGCTGTGTTCGCGGGGATGTTGACATGCCAGATTAATCTTATCTTGTTTTTAATAGAGTTATAAGCTTGATAGATGAATGCTATGGATACAGCATATCCTGACTTCAGTAAGTCCCCCATGATACTCTTACAAACAAGCTGGTAAAATCTAGTCTTTACGTATCTTTAAAATATAAAAAATGGCTTATTTAAAGCTTAAATGTCTCTTAAATCCCTCTTGTCTCTGGTTTACCTGCCTGTGGCTGAAGACAGTCTCTTCCCCACAATCCCAGTGACTCCAATCTGGATCACTGTTCCATAGGCCTTTCCCCCCAGTCCACCTTGCAGCTGGGTTGTAACGAAAACTAGGTGCGAGCTACATAAAAAGGAGCCAGCACACAGGAGACAAAAAGACCTGGCAGAGTCTCTCAAATAGCATAATCAAAAGGCAACCAGATATGGGGAATCATTTAGACGTCTCTCCAGAGAAACAGCCAACAAATCAAGCACTGGTTATTCAAAGGCAATTCCTTTCAATGGTCTAAGTGAAATCACAAGTATTTCTACCACATCAATTTCTGGGGGTAGAATTAGAGCTGGATCAGGATTCAATCCAGTGCAGGTTCATGCGATATGCAGCAGCCAGGTTACCCTTACAGTCCAGGTATGCATCCCAAATACTCCTTGGACATAAGAGAGGAAGCCCTGATCCATCACAGCTCCTCACTACATATCAACAAAACATTTGGAGGCACATATAATCCTTTCATTATTTTTCTGCACTAAGAAATGGGTGGACGTTATCCTAACAGTTTCATCTCTGAAGTGGCTCAAACTGTAAGCCTGGGGGCAGAGAACTGTTTTGCTCTTTTATTTGTAAAGCACCAAGTGCAGTAATGGTGCTATATAACTAAATGATAAGGATAATAATAATAATAGAGAAGTCACAAGAGTAGAAATAGAAAAGTAGCTATTGGTTAAAAAAAGATTATTTCTCATACCTTCATTATCATTTTTGCTCTCTTCAAGGGTTGCACTTTCAGAAGCTTCTGAGTTCCTGGCAGAGAAAAAAGAAACAACTTATTTGCAAACAGAGACATACCTACTAATACCTCCACAGACACAAAGTTTAAAAACATATTTTTTGGAAGCTATGTTGATTCGTGAGTTCTTAGACCTATCATTCAAAAAAAGGAATTTTCTACGCTTTGCACAAGTGTAATCACAAGAATTTCATGATCCCATGAATTATGATAATGATTTTCTTTACCCAGGTATTCTGGGGAAGATGGCAAGCTTTTAGATTTAGATTACCATCTAGTCCCATCTCTTCTGTGGAGTGAAAGAGGCACAGAAAGATGATTCATCCACAGCCTTCACCACATTGAAGACGACAGACAATTCTCTGGAAATTTTGGAGGACTGCCATCCATTTCCCCTGTCCCCTACTTACCAGTCTTTAAGAACTGCCTGGCACCTCATCAGGTTCCGCTGCAGTTTCTGCTGTTGTGCAGTACAGTCATCCAAGGCCTGGGTGAACAGGGAAACCAGCCTGAAAGTGGCATAACAAAAGCATTTTCATCACAGAAAAACATAACCTCTTCCATGTCTTTGCCTTTAGCTGAAGTTTTTTTCATCTGCTTTGTCTGCTCCAGAAGTAAAGAGAAAATACAGCAAGGAAGCCTAGCGAATCCACTAACAAACGGCACTCAAAATGCACACAAAATCCCATTCTTGAACAAGAACTACCAAGACATTTGAGCACACTGTTATTTAATGGACGATTTCCAGCAGAGAATAGAGCCAATTCTATCAGTCTATTTCCTACATCTAGCCTTCCATACAGACAGGGCAGGGTTGAGATCTATAATATTCTGATGTGGAGAAATAAATGAAATTTTTTTCACCAGCTTGTTCCTCAGGAGAGACTCTTACAGTCAAACACTCTTTTTCCTTTAAAAACAAACTACCTACCTTTTCCCCTACAGTAGGGAATCTGTTTTAGATACACTTATCTGTAATCTTTAAAGCATCAGAGATGCTTTAAAACATCACAAATTAAAACTGATATCACTATTTCTGCATGCAGAAGAGATTGAAGAACCTTCCTTTCTTGAAACAGGTTTCCTTTATGCAGTGGACAGACAAAAGAAATTGAATATCCATATCCAATCATGCTCAGAGTGCCCTCCTCTCATTACTGAATAGTTATGAAATCTCTGAATAATCATGAAGTCTCATACATGAACACAAAAATGGGACAGGAAAAGACAGTAAGCTGTAAAACAAAGTGGAGGTATAGAAGTTTTCTGGACTGCAGCTCCCACAATCCTTCACTATGGATTGTGTTGGCTACAGCTGATATGATTCCCTTTCAGCATCTTGTGGACCACATTTCTTCCATCACTTAAGGGACACTTTCCTTTTAGAATGTAAGCCCTAGGGCACCAACATACAGTGAGCTGAAATTATATTTCTTTCAGTTGCTCCAAAGACTGAGCCACAGTCAGATTGTTTTTGAATCTTGACCTGATCTAATGTTTTTATGGGAGGTATCTTTTATAACGTAAAGTTCTTTGTATAGCAAACTTCACTTTGCATTTTCTTTCTTTTACCCCAAAAGCATGTAACATGTGACCTTCTAAATTTTGTTAAACCACAACTCCCATCATCCCTCACCACTGGCTATGCTAACTGGGGCTGACTGGAATTGCAGTAGAACATCTGGGGGACCACATGTTGGAAGTTGCCCATGCTGTTTTTAGTTTACACATCTAAAAGTGGGGGTTCTGTTCTGGTGGTGCAAGTCAAATACAGTCATCCCTCCACATTTGCTAGAGTTAGGGGCATGGGACCCCTGCGAAAGCGGAAAAACCATAAATAACTCCAGCCCCCCCAAACCATATTTAGCACACAAAAAAGTATGATCACCCTATTCAGCCCACGGTGGATTCCTTTGAGGCACCAGGGTGCCTTCACAAGGCAGAAGTGGGGGGCCGGTGGGGCTCACTGCCACCTCTGCTGCTGCCCCACACCATTTTTAAGAGGGACTTACCAGCCTCGCCTGCAGTTTCTCAGTCTCAGGGGGCCTGCAGTCCCTACGAAAACTGGCACAGGGAGGCAGCAGAGGGGACGGCAAATAACCCGAGAACAATCAAATCCGCAAAAGTGAAACCTGCCAATGTGGAGGGCTGACTGTACTTCCTTCATTTTCTTAAAAATGTAGAAAGACCGGCTTGCCGCGCTTTTGCCTCACCCTACCAAGTGGGGCACTGGACCTCCCCGTAGGAGTCCTGACCCCCCTCAAACCCACCCCCAGCATCCCTGAGGTTTTGTATTAACTCCTGTCCATGGTGGAAACTGCAGCCCCAAAAGAGTCTTTGAGGCCATTTCCGCACTAGGCTGTTATAGCGCTATTATCCCACTTTCAACATCCTATGGAATCCTGGGCTTTGCAGTTTAGGGAGGGGCCTCAAAGGCCATCCTCAAAGGCCCCTCCCTAAACTGCAAACCCCAGGATTCCACAGGATGTTGAAAGTGGGATAATAGCGCTATAACAGCCTAGTGCGGAAACGGCCTGACTCTTCCAAGGCCCCGCACTTTGCTGACCATAACAAACTACGGCGGCAGCCACCTGTGAGCAGAGTCCGCGGGCAGCATGAGGGCCGGCGGGCGGGGGAATCAGCAGCGGCGAGGCGCCCCGGTTCCACGGCAACGAAAGCCAACGACTGCCCGAACTGAAACCTCCCTCCCTGACGTTACGGAGACGACGGAACTTTCACCATAGAGTCTCGCACTATAGAGCGCCCCTCTCCGTCCTTGATGGTGTCTTCTTGGAGACTTTTTTTTCCCGTCCCGTACTGATATTATTCAGTGGTGAGCTTCCTATTCTGTTGACGCTCTCTCTCGCTAACATCCTTCTCTGAGCTGGTGTGGCCCAGCTGTGCCGTGCTAACAATTCTCAGAATCCCCGAGCGAGATGTGAAGAGCGTCGGAAAGGACGGCTCTAAGTTTTTGCTGACTCTTTGGTTCTGAGGCCCGGCCGGCGCGTGCGCACTAGGGTCCCGCCGGGTCTATGGCGGAAGCCTGGCTGCTGATTCAGTTCTCGCTGCGCGCAGGCGCGTGGCGTCGACCGTTGCCGCGTATTTGTACCGCCGATTCCTTGGCGATGGCTCCTTCGTTCACGGCGGAGCCGGAACGCTCTCAGGAACGACCTTCCTCGCCCCGGCGGACGGCAGAGCCTGCCCTTGCCGCCAGAGATGCTGAGTTCTTGGTTCGTCTCCGCCGCGACCGTCTACTCATCTAATGTATAGAAGTCAGCGTCTGTCTGCGTGAGGCGAAGACCTCATAGGATTGGCTGCCTGGGAAGATTCTGCGGAACCCCAGGCTTTGCCGTGTGGGGAGGGGCCTTTCGCATTCTCAGCCAGAGCGCTCTGGGGCCTCGGTCAGCTGTGCCTGCCTAGAATAGGCATAGGTTGCTGTGGAGATGAGGCCTAACAGCAAGGAGGAGGGCACTGCATTCTCTGAGGAACCCAACCTCTGCATGTTAATAACTCCAAATACAGATTGGATTGGGGAATATGGGGAAAAGTTAAAGGTACTGGCCAAGACTGTTGGGGGAATTAGAGGCATGGGGTCTCAAATCTAACGAATGTTACTTATGAGAAAATAGTCACCCTTAAAAAGGACATTCACTTGCATAAAATTGCATTTAAAACAAAAACCCTGAGCTGGATATTGCAGGGCGGAGTGGCTAAGCTCCCCTGAAATGATCAGGGGAATTGGATGAGTAAATCTCTGTAGCCGAGCCCCCTCAGGAATTATCAATCTGAAGAATTAATCAGGCAAATAGACAATTAAGACAGCTGTTGTAGGTAAGCCCACCCAGAAATAACAATGCATGCTCTCTATCCTAGACAGATTTATTCGAGAGTAAGTACTGAACACACGGAGAAGACTGACTCCCCCTGTGCTAGTAAGGGGCTTTCTGCACAACCACAGTGTTACAGTGCTATTATTCCACTTTCAACTCCTTATGGAATGCTGGGGCTTGCAGTTTAAGGAGGAGCAAAAAACAGTGTAGTGCAGAAAGGCCCTAAGAGTCGTCCTATTTTATGATGACCGAATGGTAACGGATGGGAGAGGTCATCTGCCCTCCCTGCGATTGTGCCCTACATTTTATTCTCTACCTCTCAAGCTTGATACACATGATTTTGTCTCTGTCTCTCTGTCTCTCTCCCTCTCTCTTTTTTGCATTTTCTTTGCAGAATATTATAATGTGACCCTGTATCTTATGTCTTCCCTATCTGTGTGAACCCTGTGTCAGCTTTTACTGTACTTTTAAAGTAGCGGAGGGATGACTATGATGAGAGACTTTATAGGCACTTTTGCATTCACAACGAGTCTTTCATATTTTTGCCATTTTTCATGGTAGTATTTCTTGTGTCAGTTTGGTTTTGTGCATTTTGTGTTCTCATTGTTCTATAAAAATGTGTCAGGAAGCAGGCAAAATCAATACTGATTTGCCTGCCAATGCTGGGCCCCCTCAAAACAATTCTGGGGTTCCTGATTGCATGTGCAAATCTGCATAGACAGATGCAAAATTATAAACATTTTTGTTATTTAAATAGAAATACAATGCATCTTACCTGAGGTAGAGGGAGACTGTGACCAGGTGATCTGTGTTCCGACTGCTTAGTCTGGTGTCCAGGGATTAACTGCTGATGGACAATTTCAATGCCTTTATGGTCCAGTATCTTTCAAAGGAACTTAAACTGGACAGCCCTTCAAACACAGGACACTTTTTAAAAATCCTTTCTCTCCTGTATCTGAATAAGGATATTGTAATCTAGGTGTTTTTGTGTAAGAGAAACAACAGTAACTGCAGTTTCGGAGACCACTGGGGTAAAGTTTTTGAATGTTGCAAGCTACTGGCATTGTTTGTTGCTCTCTTGCTGCTTCTCTGATGTGGGCCACTGAATTTGCCTTCCTATTGGAAAGTGGATGCTGACTTTTGCTCAACTTCTACAGTAGAGCTGGGATTCATGGACCTTCCAGATGTCAGACTTCAAGTTCCAGCAGACTTAGCCAACATAATCTATACCAGAGAATGGTGGAAACTGAAGTCCAAAACGTGCCAACAAACCTGCAATAAAGATATAATATAAACATACCGTGAACAATATGTACAAAACTAGTAGTAGAGATACAGTTGTTCTTGTGGTATGCCTTGGAGTCATTTCTGACTTATGGCAACCCACAGGTGAACCTGTCACACAGCTTTCTTGCCAAGATTTGTTCAGAAGGGGTTTGCCTCCGCCTCCCTCCGAGGCTGAGAACATATGACTTGACCAAGGTCACCTCACGGGTTTCTGTGGCTGAGCGAGGATCTGAACCCTGGTATCCACAGTCACAGGCCAAAGCTCAAACTGCGACACTGCGCTGGCTACGGAGATACAGTTAATGGTAATGAATATACAAATCATGGATGCCCAATATCTGTCCATTTCAAGAAATACACAGTTTTTTTCAGAAATTATTGTGAATGTAAAGCTTGTATGTACAGTACAGTGAATCAGAGATACTAATGAGCTTACGTGTCAGAATGTAGAAACTCTGCTACAAAAACATAAGGCAACAAAACACTGTAAAGCTGGGCACTTGTAAGCTGGGCACTTACAATAGATATGTGTATGTGCCTCCAAGTTGCTTGTCAACTTAAAAAGAACCTGATGAATTTCATGGGGTTTTCCTAGGCAAAGAATACTCAGAAGTGTTTTTACCAGTTCCTTCCTCTGAAATATATTGCCTACAGCACCTGGTATTCTTTGGCAGTCTCTCATCTAAGTGTTAACCAGAGCTGGCACTGCTTAGCTTCCAAAATCAGATGGGATCCAGTGCCCCTAGGGTATTTAGGTACTTTAAATTTGTAATACAAACATTAATATGACTACAATTCAACACAAATGTAAGAAGGATTCTGTAGATGTCTCCAGTCTCTTAAACCCAATGGTCAAACAGTATAATAGCCAATTCAAAGGGGAAGCCATGGCATTTGTCCAAAACAAAAGAAGTTAAAAAAAGAGAGAGAGAATTACAAAAAATATGAAGCACAGACGCGTTCCCCCCCCCAAAAAAAACAAACAGAAAGAATAGGAATTGTTTGTGGATATTGCATGGCTTCAGAAGTGTTTAACAACAATAATAAGACGTCTAAAAATTACACATCTTTGTAACATTCTTCCAAAGAAACCCAAACACACATGAGCATTGTGGCTGTGGAATTTTCTTAATTCAAAGAATTTTGGAATATTTGTGAAGTACTTTCAGAAGTGTTTTGTCATAAGATGTAGTGATGATTGCTATCTTGGCTGCCTTAAAGAAAATTAAAGAAATTCATGGAGGATAGTAGTAATAACTGCTAGTTATGATTGCTAAATACTAGTAACATAAACAGGAATCTGGTTTTGCATTCATGTCTTACTTGTAGGCGTATTCTTCGTCTCTGTCAGAACAGAATGCTGAATTGAATGAGTATTTAGTCTAATGCACCACAGTTTTTAGAAATGGGCTGCGCATAATGACACGGTAGGATGTACTGTTGGCCCTCCACATTTGCAGGTTTGACTTTCGCAGATGTGATTATTTGTGAATTTCTCCAACTCTTGCCTCTCCACCTCAGGTGCTTCTTTTCTGAGAAAACATTTCCTCTTGGCAGCTCTGATCAGGCCATGCAGCCCTCCCCACCATAACGCAGCCCCCTTCCCACAGGCACGCACACACGCATTTTGATATCTGCAATTTTAACACTTTTGTCAAAAGTGCACCCCTAACCCTAACCTGCACCCCTAACCCTAGCAAATGTGGAGGGCCAACTGCATAACATGTTATAGGGTGAAGATGGAAGTACTTTGAGAGCATCTGGTATATATAAGGCCAGATTCCTTTGTGACAATTCCATATACAATTGTTCAGGTTTCATCTGTGTGCGTCAATGAGAAACTAATGGGACTGTAGGTAGTCTTCAGAGTTCCCTGTGGTCTAAGCATCCCAATGTTATTTCATTAGATTCATCTTTTATGCATGTACAAATGTCAGTCTGTTGTAATGGCAGGAATATAGGGAATTCTGTCAAATAGGTAATACTGTCACAGTCTTTGTCTCTAATGTGTAAAGAAATCTTCCCCAAATTAGTACCAAGGTTGCACAAAACAGGAGTGAAATATAAGTCTGTCAATTCAAAAGCAATTATAAAGCCACACAGCGGAGGGCCAACTTCTGCTGGCTGTTCTGCTGCTATATAGCGTATAGAATGGCAGTTGAGGTAAAGGGCAATACGTGGCAAATGTGATTACATTATTGTTAAATACACCTTGATACTGTTGTCATTAGTGTGTTGTATTATAACTGTTTTCATGGTTCTTTGCTGTAAACCCAGTTTATGAACGGACCTGTAACTTGTGGAATTGTCCGTGTAAGGATTAGTTGCTTGCTTTGGATGTTGTTATATTTTTAAAAACACAAGAGTGAAATATCCCAGCCTAGACTTATAAGCAAAGAATGTTTAGAAACTGAAGATAATTCATACAGTACAAACTTTATATCAGTTTATTTCACAGTTGGAAAAATCTGTTAATTAATTCATTAAGTCAGCAAAGAGAAATGTAATGTACTACACCTGGGCAATAAAAAATGAAATGCACAGATATAAGATACGTGACACCTGGCTAGACCACAGTACATTGAAAAGAGTCTAGGAGTCTTAGTAGACCACAGGCTGGCCACATGAGTCAGCAGTGTGATACAGCAGCTAAAAAAGCCAATGTGATTCTAGGCTGCATCAATAGAAGTATAGTGTCTAGGTCAAGGGAAGTTATAATTAATACAAGTCTATTTTGCTTTGGTCAGACCCCACCTGAAACTGAGCCCAGTTCTGGGCACCACAGTTCAAGAAGGGTATTGACAAGCTGGAACATTTTGTTGGAAGAAATTGTCTTCCAAATGTAGTCAAATTAAATCGATTTCCTGACTGACACTGAACTTAATCCCACACTTGAATGAATTAATTATTTTAGGGTCTTAGAATTCTTTAACGGGTGGGGTGGCACACAGTCTCTCTCCCAAATTTAGTAAGACAGAATGGTCCCAAAACAGGAAGTATGTGTACTGCAAGAAATAATTGCGTGCTGGCTGGCTGGCTCGCTTGTTCTAATAAAGGAAGAACATTGTGAGCCCTTGCTTGGAATTGATGTTGTATGTGTAAGTATGGGAGACAAAGGCAAGTTATTCGTTATTTGCTCACCAAGAAGCTCCCAGGCAGGCCCCTTCAGAACATCAGACTGTTAGGCTGAAGATTGTCCCCCTCATATTTACAGGAGTAGTTCAGATGTTTCACAGAGGCAGGATGGGATTGTGAGTCTTTTTAATTCTCATCTAATTTATATTTACAATTAGTCCTCCACATTTGCAGGTTACACTTTTGTGTATTTGATTATTCACAGATTATTTACTGTCACCTCTGCTGCCTCCCTATGCCATTTTTAATAGGGACTGCAAGCCTTGTGAGACTGAAAACTGTGAACGCAGCTTCTAAGCCCCTCTTAAAAATGGTGTGGGGCAGCAGTGGGGTTTGCAGCAAGCCCCATCAGCCCCCCCCCCTTCTGCGTTGTGAAAGAACCCTGATACCTCAAAGGAATCCATGGCGGGTTAGATATGGTGATCATGCTTTTTGCGTGTTAAATACGGTTTACGAGTTATTCACAGTTTTTCCACTTTCACAGGGGTCCTGTGCCCCTAAATCCTAGAAATGTGGAGGAATGACTGTATTTTGTTTCTGGTTTTGAAAACTATCATCTGGGATGAACTTCAATGAACTCTGTTGTACTACTTTAGTGTGTTTCTTGCTTACCTAATACTGTTCACTCGAATAATTAAGTGAAAAGTTTTCTGCTCTACCTTCACTCCATTTTTCTCTTCTCCTGGCTTCTTCATTTTTCTCTCTTTCCACCTCCATTCTGCTTTCCATCCACCCCTTGCTTCACTAAATCACAGATTTTGAGGGTTTGGGAAAGAGCAAAGCTATTTGTTTGGAACTAAATGATCCAACTAGCTAAGCTCATGTCTTCTCCCATGTCTATTCAGAAGTCCTGTTGAATTCAATGAGGTATACTCTAAGGTGATTGGGTATTGGGTTGCTGCAGCCATTTCAGATAAGCTGATTTTTCTTAGTTGATAAGGTCAGCTGGTTTTAAGGCTTGCCCACAGAGAAATGACAAGGCCAGACTTGTCAAAGTAGTATTTGGGGCTGTCCTAACAATAATGTCTTCACCACGAATTGGGTTGTTTTGAATCCCTCTTGAATCTTTGCTACTCAGAAAAATGTATGCACAATAAAATGAATAAATGCAAATGTCACTTTATTTCATTACTTCTACAGTGGAATAGTAGGACTTGTTAGATGCCTGATTTGTTAAAATGGAAGTGTCACAGTTTGAGTGTGGCATCCCTTGCTTCTGCATGCAAAATATGTCCTATACTACTACATGTTTCTTATTTGAGAAGGGGGAGACAGAGAGAGTTCAATTCAGTTTTCCAGTTCAGAAATACGGTCTGCATCGTACTCAAAGCATTTCTGATTAGAATTCTCCACCCTTGATTCACTGACTAATCATTATAGCCAGCCACGTATTGCTGTATTTGGCATATATGAGGATCTTCCAGATGAAACAGACACATTATTCCTTATTAACCTTTAATTAACAAGGTGTTTGGATAGTGAATGAATAGAATGCATGTTGGCGGGTGAAAGAAAAAGAAGAGAGTTGCTGATTGATTAGGATTGAATAGGTTGTACGATGAGGTTCTAGGTTTTAGAACAGACTTATTCCAGGCTGGGGAAAAGCAATTTTAAACTGCAAAAAGGCAAAAGGAAAAAAAATTCTCTGCAACACTTATTTAAGAGAACTAATTTAAGAGAACTAATAAAAGTTTGCCCAGAAGGGTCACAGGTGACAATCTTCGTACCGTTCTCTATAAATTCCATGCTCTGTTCATTAACAAATTAATTAATGGCAGTTCACCATATGAAAATATTTTCATTATTGGTGTTAATAACAATGAATTGACCCTCCCTCCATTTCTAATGGTAAACATAAACAAGAACAAATTAATTTTCAGGCTTAATACTCCATGCTCAGAGCAGTTTCAAAGAGGCAGGAGCAAAACCTGGGAGATGGCAGGTGCCATTGTTCCTATTAAATACAAAGCAAGAAACTGTTATTATCCAGATTCACCATGTGGCAAGCGCATTCTCAACCTGGTATGTCTTGTAGAAAGGGACTTATAGTAAAGGGCTACCAAAACCCTTGTTGATCTCTTCCACACTGCAAAATTATCAAAGTGCTTGAACTACTGAGAAATAAACAATATTAACATCAGTTCAAATCCCAGCTCAGCCGTGGCCACTGGGTACCTTGGGTGAGTCACGCTCTCTCAGCCTCAAAGGAAGGCAAATCCAAACCAAGTATGAACAAATCTTGTCAAAAGTGTCCCATGATGGGTTTGTGTTAGGGTTGTCTTAAGTCAGAAACAGTACACAACAACAACAACAAACAAAATGGTGATAGTCATGACCCAGACACAGTAAAAGAGCTCACCCAGTTAACCTTCACTTCTTTGGCAACTAAGGCCCTTTTCTCATGTGGGGGGGCCGAAACGGGGCAGCGCACGCAGGGGCGGAGTTTACCTGCTAGCGTTTTGCTTCGTCTCTGCTCCGTCCCTGCGGGGAACGCGGTTCCGCCGCTTCACACGCCACCGAATTTTGGCGGCACTCGGCGGCGCTCTGCGGTGCCCAAAATGGCGGCCGGCGGCTTCTGGTGGCGCTCCGCCAATCAGGGCAGCGCGCCAGCCGGAAGCCCGCCCCCTGGCAAATCTGCAGAGACGCACTACTGCGTCTCTGCAGATTCTCACCGGGAGCTGCCACGGATTAGTGCGGGCGAGTTTGATAAAAACCACCTGGGAAGGTGGTTTTTAAAAAACTCGCAGCACCACCCCTGCGGCTGGGCTAGAGCGGTTGGAGGTGTGGCGCCTCACCGTTTGCAACCGTGCTAGCTCATCTCGCGATGTGAACGACCTCCGTCTCCGGTCGTCGGACCGCGGGCTTTTACCCCTGTAGATACCTTCTCTTTAGTTTCAATTCTCTTTGAAAACACAGATGCACATGTGTTCCTGATCTTTTAACAATTTTTTTTCATTGGAATGAATATAACTTCAGAAGATTCAACAGACCAAAAATAGTATTTACAGACTGTAATTAATAAAACATATAATGCACGCACACACACACACACACACACACATTTCTTTTCATAGCTTTCAGATTAAGATGTCATGCCAAAGACCAACATGAGAACCAGGTAGATCTAGACTAGCACCGTTTCTATTAATTAAATAAATGGACTCCAATCTGTAATAAATGAGTCATCCTGGAGGTCATTTCTTGAGTTGTGAACCTATTGGTGTCAGTTTTTTTCATGAGAGGAAGAGACAACAACTTCTCACATCAACAGTCCAAAGCGAAATTTTATAAGCCTTGCCATTTTTGAGGAATCACCATAGAACTATTATTAAAAAAAGACTTTTTTTTACTGATACGATTTTTGATTTCTTATATAAACAAAAAAGAGTAAATCGAATGGTAGTGAAAGTACAGGTTTTTTTTATTTTTTTCAATAATATTGAAAACCTGTGCCAGAAATCATTGGGCTTTTGGACTACATGTGAAAAAGTACCTATAGCATTACAATTTCTTCAGTATCTGGCAGATATTTGTTGGTTGGATAGCAGCATTTTAGTGGAGTACTGTAGCACTGATAAATCATTTTAAACATTGTTCGTGCATGTTAACTGAGATTTATTTTAATAGAGAGGCTTTCCATAATGAGAACTACACGTTATCTGTTATTATCAGCCCCAGTTTTTTCCCCCAGATGAGATTTGAACCCATTACATTTATCCAGCAGATCCACAGTTGTCTTGAAATGATCAGTGTTGGTATCAGGAGTTATCAACCCCTGGCCCTCCAGGGAGGTGGGACTCCAGCTGCCATTGTCTCTGGGGATTGGCTGCGCTGGCTAGAGTGATGGGCGTTGTTGACCAACGAAATCTGGATGCATGCCGCACAGGATTAAAATGCAAGAGGCATACAGTAGAATCTCGATTATCTGTCCTTCGATCATCTGACATTCCGGATTATCCGATGCCGCGGCTGCTTGGGGGTGTGGCTGTAGGCATTTCCACGCGCCCCGACACACCCCCGACACGCCCCCAAACATGGCGGCCGCGACGGGCAAGGACAGCCCTCCGGATTATCCGACATTTTCGGCTATCTGACTATCAGCCCGCCCGTTTATGTTGGATAATCGAGACTCTACTGTATTAAGGATGGTGCTTACCTTTTTCCACAGAAGTGAATGGCAACTTTCCTTTATATGACAGAAAGCAAAAGAAATAGCCTTGGGAATGTTTGTGGTTTTAATGTATGCTTTGTACAAAAATGCTGAAAAATGACAGTCCCTAGTATTTGCAATGCAAATATCTACCAGTAAATACAAGTAAAAATAACAGCATTTGTTTTCATAACACATTGCTCATTTTAAGTCTGATCTCACAGCCTTTGCTCTGCAGAAATCAAAAATATCTGGAAAATATACTCAAGAGTCACTTGGTGGGTATCAAGCAAAGCTGTTTTCTTCAAAATTTGTATTGTAAAGAGTGAAGAGCCTGGAGCTGCAACATTGGATGCTAAGCAACACAGAGACCATGGCAACAATTCTCATTTGTTCATGCCACTCACTGATAAAATTCAGGTTACTGTATTTTAGCACAAATGCTTGAAGGCACCCCTTTTAAAAATAACAACCAAGCAATACTGTGAGGCAGTATTATTGGTTCATGATACTCTCCATTAGATTATACCATTTTTAGTATAATCATAGAAAAAGTACCAAGGGTTTGGGAACATGGAATTTTATTCATACTCAGCTATTTTCAAGGGAAAAAAATCTGGTAATATTTTTTCCCATTGCAGATTAACTGCAATTTAAAAGTTAATAATAATTCTATTTTCTTTTCATTCATTCATTTTTTCAGAGCCCATCTTGGAGGGTCCTGTGGCATTTTTTAAAACCAAATTTTTTGATCACATCCTGAGCTTTCATAGGCACAAACTTAATTTGTCAGATGTGTGGCATGCCTGTTTGAAGGTTTTTAACCTAGGCACTTTAGATAACTACAGCGGAGATATTTATCACAGCAGTTGTACAGTTGTGTCCCAGAAAATCCTGGGGAGCCTGGCCACGTAGGCATCAACAAATAGAGGATACATATTTGCATAGTATTAGCATACATTACTCAGAGATATGAAGCAGGATTTTTTTATACTACTGAATCTTCCAGCCATCATGGGCTCTGGCTGGGATATTGAAAAGACTGTAGTTCAAATCAATAATCAGTAATGTTTCCAAGCTCTGATGATAATTTCGAGGTATCAATGCACATGGTTGGAACTATTTGGACAGGATAGTGTGGATGCAAAGTGTGACACATACTTAATTGAGTAAGGAATTGGAGCTGGCTATTCTTGCAGGGGGGATGGTGGATCTGCATTTGAAAAGAACCTACTCTGGATCCAGTAGTGTGTGAAAACCACCACCTAGTCATAAATACCCTGTTTTGGTTAAGGTGCCTGAGAAGGGGGTACTCAATACCACACACTCTTGGAGGAAGCAGATCTAGACTAATTCCAATCCAGTTTAAGGCCAGAATATTTGAGACAGAATCTGTTTGAAGTGCCCTGGTGAATTATTTTTACAAGGAGAGAGACAGAACAATGCAGCCCTGCTAATTCTCCATAATCTCTCTCTTGTTGTTAACTGTCATCAACTTGACTTTGACTCATTCTGACCCTATGGATGGGAGACTGCAAAGTCACCCTGACATCAGCTGCTCTGCTCAGGTCTTGTAGATCCAAAGATGTTTCTTCCTTCATTGGGTCTATCTATCTGTAATGAGATCTTCCTCTTTTCCTACTGCCTTCAACCCTACTAGGTATTATTGTCTTTTCTAGTAAGTCATGTCTTCTCATGATGTGGCCAAAGTATGACAGCCTCAGTTTTAGTTATCTTGGCTTCTAAGGGAGAGTACGGGCTTGATCTGCTCTAGGACCCATTCATTTCTCTTTTTAGCAGTCCAGGGTATTTGTAGAACACTCTTCTCCAGCACCACATTTCAAATGAGTTGACTTTCTTCTTATCAGCTTTCTTCACTGTCCAGCTGTTACAGCAGTTATCCAGCCCAAGCCCAAGGTCTACAATTTCATATTGGTTATGGTTAATATTTCCATGTGGCACTCCATAAAGATGAACTCCACGTGTCTGAAAGGGTCACAGAGAGCCTGTGTAGCAGCCACTGCCGCATGGCCTCAATTATGCAAGATAGGTTTAGGCCAGTAAACAACAATCTGTCACTCAGCCGGTAGTGCTCTCCAGACACAGCCGACCATTAGGCAAATGCAAGGGCTTTCAGCCCCAAACTGCTTGCTTGGCAGGATTAGCGCGTCCGTCTGTACAGTCGCTAAGCGCTCCTCGTCTGCATACTGTTCTAACAATTGGCAGTGCTGGCCAAATCTCATCAATTCTGATTTTGATCTTTCGGAGGTTTTGTCTCCATTCAAATCTCTATTGTTCTCCTCGGGAGAGGACTAGCCTCCAGGTACAATCTTCCCTATAAAAACCCCAAGTTTGAGCTTCTTGTCGGAACGCTTGTGCCTTGCCTCCCGAACTACTGCTGCTCTGTTTGGCGAGCCTCCCCTCAGCCTCCACGTGCTGGGAAACCACGACCCCAAGCTTCGAACTCTATTTCTCTTCCCCCGGACTGCAAGATCAGGTGGAGTATCACCCCAGAAATCTGCTTAAAACCCCTATCAATTTTTCCTCACTTTCTACTTCTATAGTTCTTGTATGAGTGCGTGTTTCCTTGTGTGCCAAATTGTGGATATTACAATGAAATCTCTTAATTATACAACCGTGCCTAGTTCTTGTCGTGGCCTGACCCCGTAAACATAGGGTCAAAGATCTCGCTATGTTACCCTACCTCTCGTACTAGCTTGTGCTCTCAGCTAATTCCCTACCTTTGTAATATTTGGAGCACGTTTAGGTGTCCCTCCCGGGACCTACAGAAATCAGGGTAACACAGCCATCTACCATGATACCATCCTGGGCCTGTTCTGTGGGTTGAGGATGGGAGGCACTGCAAGTTGATTCTATTTCTGCTTGCTGCCTCTTCCCTTGCAGGGTGTTAGAATTTATTGTATTAACCACAGTGTTGTTCAACATCAAAATGACACGGTGAGAGCAGTCATTAGGAAATTGAGATACGGTGACATGCTGACATGATCAGTTTCACTTTGGTATCTAAGGGCATTTCCGCCAGGATTCCTAAGGCCAGGATTCCATAGGATGTTGAAAGTGGAATAATGGCGCTATAACAGTCTAGTGCAGAAATGGCTTAGGTCAGCAGAGATGTAATGTCTTAGATCAGTGCTTGAAAGTGATCATGGGATAGATGTGAACCAGTATGCTGAACTCTGACAGACAGAGCTGCTGTGGGTAGGTCTTTTCTGTGTTTGAGAATTAGACACACATTGCATGGCATATCATTGAATAACAAAGTCCGGATTGTCCATGCTATCATATTTCCAATTTCTGTGTATGATTCTGAAAGCTAGACAGTGAAAAAAATCTCATAAGAAGATCATCAGTTCATTTCAAATGTGGTATTGCAGTTCTATGGATACAGTGGGCTGCCAAAAAGTCAAATAAATGGGTTCAAGAGCAAATCAAGCTGGAACTCTCCCAAGAAGCCAAAGTGACTAAACTGAGACTGCCATGCTTTGGACATAATCATGAAAAGATAAGAATGCTTGGCAAGGTAGAAGACAGTAGGAAAAAAGGAAGACCGCAGTATAGGTCAATCAAAGAAGATACCTCTCTGAGTCTTCAAGACCTAAGCAGGATTGTTGACATCAGGGAGACTTGGAGATCTCTCATTCATAGGGATACCATGGGTCAAAGTTGACCTGACAACAATTAACAGCAATAATGGCATTCCATTGCCCTTGAAGGATCATGAAACACAGTTTGAAAGAGAGATATTTAGACTAGTCTCTCTTAATCCCTCAGTCTGGAAAATTCTGGGGGTAGTAGTACAAAAAACTAACAATTCCAAATTCTGATTTGAAGGTACTCAAGCTGGCTTAGTGATTACATGTGCCTTTTATCAACATCTGTTGCCATGCTAACTATGACCATTCATAGATATGGATAGTCTGGCCACATTGATCAATGCATTGATAACCTGAACATTGGATTATTGAATTGCTCTGTATGTGGGAGGTCTCTTGAAATGGATCTGGAATGTGCAGCCCGTGAAGAACTGTGTGATTAAGTAACTGAGTAGGGTGGCCTACCATGAGGATGTTACACCTATGCTAAAAGTACTATATAGACTGCTAGTATATTTCCAGTTTAGGTTCAACATGATGTTCTTAAAAGGTAAGTCCACTGAGTGAGAGCCAGTATGGTATAGTGTTAGGAGCATCGGACGATGATCCTGAACACCAGGGTTTGATTCTCTGCTTGGCCATGGAAACCCACTGAGTGACACTGGACATGTCACATGTTCTCAGCCCCAGAAAACCCTGTGATAGCATCAGCTTAGGGTTTTCATAAATCAGAAACAGCTTGAAGGCACACAACAACAAAAATCTTGGAATCAGATTACCTTGAGGGAGTGACTTTCCCACAACAATCTGCCTATTCACTGAGATGGAGACTTTCTGATTGTTCTATCAACTAACTACTTGTGGACATCTGGATGTCTGGTGCCCCACTGTTAGAATTCCTTCTCTGGTGCAAAATGAACAGGTTCCAGCCTTTAAGATATTTTGACATCTGTTGTAATGTAACTGTTTAAACCAGCATTAGCAGATCTTAGTGTCTTTTGTATTGAGACTTTTCATTTTGTTTTGCATATACATGCTCTGTTTTTATTGTTATAATTAATCATAATGGAATTTTGTTGGTGGATAACTTATAATTTTTCTGTGGAAATGCATAGGAAAATAACTATCATTTAAACAGTTTTAAGTAGATTCTAAAAAGGAACTTCCCTGTCAGAGGCTTGTTAACTGAGGCATGCATGTGTTGTATGTCTATGTAAATTGCAATGATTATTTCCACATAGGCATCAATACATGTAAATTAGCATCTTCCAGTTTTGTGCATCCTCCTGTATGCGACATTTAAGTTGCCACAAGTAAAAACATGCTAGGTATCACTGGAGATACATGTATATAAGTAGGATTCGACTCACATCCCTCATTAAAAATCCTTTGTATGTATAGCTTTGCTTAGGGTCGCTGTAACTTGAAAACATACAGTACCCATGCTCAGTGTTACTCTCCCGCTGCTTGGAGACAATTTGTTCCAACAAACAACATGGAACTCTCACTAGCAGGTAAGATGAATGATTCTGAAATGAAAGCACACATTTCCCCATGGACTCTCAAAGAGAAAGGAGCTTTTAGTATCGCAGAACTGACAGTCACATATATCTATTGCTTTTGTTTATGTTGACATTTTTTCTAGAGAAAGCAACAGCAACGTTTGCCAACAGGATACACTCACATAGCCTCCTCCCCATGAAAACAAGAAAGAAGCTTACGGCCAGTTTATAAATATATTTTTACGGTTTTTGTGGATTAGAGCCTACTTCATCAGACTCTGCCTTATGCCATACTAGTGAAACTGTTAGTTTCTTGATCTTATTTTATTTCTTGATCTTTGGACATTCCTCCCAAATAGTAGTTGTTTGGACTCTAACAAAAGGATAGATGGAGTCTCTGAATAAAGAATGATACAGTGGTGAGCTGACACTAAATTGCATCTCATAGGGCTATGAATTCAGAAGTACATTCTCTGGATCACCCTCTGACTAGGGGACCTCAGCTAAAAAGCCACTCCCTGTTAGCCCATGGGGATAATAGTAATGTATCTTGCAAAATTATTATATAGATTGCAAGACAGAATTGCAGAGATGGAAGGGCCTCGTGGGCCATCAAGTCGACTGTCCGGTTCAGTGCAGGATCTCCAGATAAAGCATCCCTGGCAGTTATCTGTCCAGCCTCTTTCTGAAGACATCCAGAAAAGAAGACTCCACCACCTCTCTAGGCAATTGGTTCCATCATCAAACCACTCTTACTGTCAAGATGTTTGTTAATGTTCAGTTGAAATCTACTGTCCTGCAACTTAAAACCTGTCAACCTGGTCCTACCCTCTAGGGCAGCAGAGAATGGGCCTGCCTTCTACTCTCTGTAAGATCTTGAGGTAAAGAGTGCAGTCATGTCATCCCTCAGCCTTCTCTTTACCAAGCTGAACATGCCCAACTCATTCAACCTTTTGTTCTCCATATAATCATCCTTGTTGCCCTTCTCTGAACTTGCTCCGACTTGTCTATATCCTTTGTGCTCTTAATGTCAAGTAAATGTATGCAAAGTACTTTGAGCATTTCAAAGTACTATATAAAAGATAAGTAATGTTTGATTGCCTTAACAGTGTGATGATTTGGACCTATTGTATCATAAAATCATAGAGGTAGAAGGGGCCTCATGGGTCATTGAGTCCAACTCCCTTTCTGGTCAATGCAGGAAATCCAGAGCATCCCCAGCAGATAGTTGTCTAGCCTCTTTTTGAAGACATCCAGGGAAAGTGTCATGAACTGAATTCACACACACAAATAGAACAGCGCTTAAAGACTATTCATTAGAAGCATGATACTTCGTACAGGACTTCAGTGAGTGAACTGGAGACAATTGGCAAGATTCAAGACATAAAATACAAAGGATACATCTTCCCCGGGGGCAAGAGACCTTGAACTCTTGGTGCAGCCTGGCTAAGCTTATCAGTGCATTCCTAGCTTTTGTTTATCTAACGGTCTCTAGTTCTTATAGCTTGTTACAAGCAAGCTGCTACTTAACCCCTACTACATATCCCGTTACTAAAATATGGAGGGCTACCTGACATCCTGCCCATCCTGAAAAAAAAAAAGGAAACAACAAGTGAAACAGGACTTAGGAAAATGAATCAGCATAGCAAACAACGAATAGGGCAAACGGGAAAGGTTGGGCAATTTGGAAAAGAAAGGGGAAAGGGGGAGGCAATAAATGAAATGGACTTATGGAAAGCATTAGCTAAACAGGGAGCGGTGAAAATGTTGATGGAGGAACAGCGGCGCCTGTAGTCAGGTCACTCTCCAAAGAAGAATTCAAAAGAGCTGGTTTCAGTAAACTGGAATGAAAAACAGGGTGAACAAGTTTGTAAGTGTCAGGTAAAGAAAGTGACATCATTAATGGCTTGTTTGACTGGGAAAGGACCAAGGTATTTGGGGGAGAGTTTTTTGGGGAGGCCATCAGTGGAAATGTTCTTGGAGGAAAGGTAGACGAGATCACTAGGCTTGTAAGTAGGATTGGGGTGGCATTTTGTGTCTGCAAAGTGTTTGTGAGAAGCTTGGGAAGACTCAAGAGCAAAGCACACAGAAGTCCAAGTAGATGATATTTTTTTAATCCAAGAGGCAAGAGAGGGAGGTTGAGTTGTAGAGATGGTGTTGGGAAGTGGTGGAAATGGCTTCAGGTCGGTGCCGAAAACAACCTCAAACAGAGTTTTGCCAGTGGAGGAGTGTAGAGTTGAATTGTAAGCAAATTCAGCAAAAGGCAGAAGGGAGACCCAGTTGTTGTGGTTGGAATTGACGAAGCAGCGTAGGTATTGTTCAAGGGTTTGATTTGTGCATTCGGTTTGTCCATCAGTTTGAGGATGATAGGAGCTGCTGAGTTTTTGAGAAATGCCGAATTTAAGGAGTGAAGTCCAGAATTTGGAGGTGAATATGGGTTCTCTATCTGAGATGATAGTGGAAGGGAGTCCATGGAGTTTCCAAATGTTAATGATGTAAAGGTTGGCCAGTTTCTCAGTGATGGGTACTTTTTTAAGGGAAATGAAGTGAGATTGTTTAGAGAAATGGTCAGTGAAGACCCAAATGGTACGGAAACCACGGGAGTTGGGTAAACCAACAATGAAGTCCCATGAAATAGTATCCCAAGGTGAGGAGGGAGCAGGAAGCGGTTGGAGAAGTCCATGTGGTTTAGATGTAGATGATTTGCAGGTGTTGCAAACAGGACAGTTTTTAATGTATTCTTGGATGTGTTTGGTGAGTCCTGGACAGTAGAAAAGTTTCCTGATTGAATGTAGAGTTTTAAGGAAACCAAAATGTCCAGCAGGTTTGGAGTTGTGATGTCTTTTCAAAATTTCAGTCCGGCAAGCTAGGGAGATGTAGATCTTAGTTCTGATGAAAGCCAAGTCATTGAACCAGGCAACTGAGTCTCTGCGTATTTGTAGCCAGGTGTCTGTTGGGTAGGCAGATTTTAGAGAGCACTGGAAAGCAAAGTCAAGTAGCGTGGAAGGTGATGCATGGGCTCGTTGTTGCGCTTGTCTAGTAACTTGTAATCCAAGAGTGTCTGGAGAAAAAAAGATTATTTTCTTTGGTAGGAGTAGAGAAGGAGAGGGGTTTGTGGCAAGGTAGTCTGGAGAGTGCATCCGCCAGAGTATTTGTTTTTCCAGGTTTGAAAACAATTTTGAATCTAAAACGTTGGAAAAATTCAGCTCAACGGGCTTGTTTAGGTGTCAGTTTCTTGGCAGTTTTTAGTGTTTCAAGATTACGATGGTCTGTCCATACTTGAAAAGGAATTTTAGTACCTTCAAGAAAGTGGTGCCATGTGGAGAGCGCAAAATGGATAGCCATGGCTTCTTTTTCCCAGATCGGCCAGTTTCGTTGCGGGGCAGAGAATTTGTTGGAGATAAAGGCACATGGTTTGAGGTGGCCGTCTGTGTCATGTTATAGGAGAACAGCTCCCATGGCAAAGTCAGAGGCATCAGTTGGAATTATAAATTCCTTGTTAGTGTCCGGGAATAAGAGTAGCAGTTTGGAGGTAAATTTTTTCTTGAGAGCATCAAAGGCTGTTTGGCATTTTTCAGTCCAGAGGCTGCAGTTGCATCGGTTAGTTTGGCCTCCAGGTGCTTTCTTTAACAGGACGGTGAGAGAGAATGCAATTGTGGCAAAGTGAAGTTACGGTAAAAGTTTACAAAACCAAGGAATTGTTGTAGTTGCTTTCTAGTTGTGGGGGCAGGCCAGTGCAAGATTGTAGAAATTTTGGAGGGATTCATGATTAGGGTATTATTACAAACTTGATACCCTAAATAGTGAAACGTTTGAGCGTGGCACTTGCATTTTGAAAGTTTAACAACAAGTTCATTGTCTATGAGAGTGCATACAAGTATGGTGTGTTGGTCAAGGTCCTCTGAGTAGATCAAAATGTCATCTAGGTAAACAACAACACCCTCATAGAAGAGGTCCTGTAACACAGAGTTGAGGAACATTTGGAATGCGGCGGGACCAGGAGAACAGTCCATTGGTAGTTACCCAGGGGGGTTAAGAAGGTGGTCCATTAAATTATAGTTCACAATGAGCCTCGGCTCTCCTGCATATTTTTTCTTACAGAAAAATATGGGACTGGCTGTGGAAGCCGATGAGGGCTTAATGAATCCGCGTTGCAGGTTTTTGTTCAGGAATCTTTTTAGAGCCTCTAGTTCTTAGTTGTTCATAGGGTATATTTTGGGTTTGGGAATTTTAGCTTCATCTATCAATCTCAGTTTGCAATCAAAGTCTCTGCACAGGGGCAGTTTGTCTGCTTTGTGGTCTTCAAAGGCTTTCTGCAGATCCCAGTACTCTAATGGGATTTTCTGCAGTTCCTCAGGACTCGAATTAAGTACCATGTTGGGAGATTTTATTTCAGGCACTAGATTGACATCATGGGTATGCTTGAGTAATCCTTGGGTCCAGTCAATTTGGGGATTGTGGTTTTTCAGCCAGTCGTACCCAGGAATTTTGGTGGGCACTAGGAAACATAATCACCCCTGTAAGTTCCCCACTTGAACAGGTATGGGTTTGGTCCTTTCCCATACAGGGCCCCCTGCCATTTGAGATAAATTGACGGCCTTTTTTAGGGGTTCAAACTTTACTGCAAGTTCTTTGGCCACTGTGGGATTCAATAAACTAGTGGTGCAGCCTGATTCAACTAAGGCCCTGTACATTCGTGATTTCCCATCATTTCCTTGTAAAGTTATTGTAACATATACATGACGAGTTTTAGTTGTACTTACATTCGTGGACTGGTCAGGATCCCACTCATCACTGTCTGAGTCATAGGTGGTCAGAGGGCTATCCTTGCCATCATAGCAGAGGTTCCGCTGGCAGGATGTTTGGTTGGTGGTTTTGGAGTATCAGCTTTGCGGGATGCAGGCTGGGTGGTGGGGGTGCCCAACTTTTCTTCAGTGAGTTTCTTAGGTTCCTGGCATTCACTGGCAATGTGTGTCAAGGTCAGAGACCCAGGCGGTGAGCCAGCCCAGAGAAGAGAGTGGGAGAGCCAGCAAAGTCCAGCCGGGAAGAGACAAGCAAGCACTTACTCCAGGAAGTTCATTTCCAGAGCGCCAAGCGAAGCCGTAATCAGAGTTCCAAAGCCAAGGGTCAAGAGTCCAGAGATCAATACAAGGTATCAGGTGCTGGGAGCAAGGTACAGGCAAGAGAAGGGCTTGTAAGAAGTTTGCCACAAGCAAAGGGAAGCTTCCAGGCAGGCAGTTATATAGCCCCAGGCACCGGTGTGTCCAGTTACCACTTCTTAAACTTAGCCGAGGAAGCCTCCCTTTGCACAGCCCTCTTGAGTCTCCACCTTGATGGGGGCTTATTGAACCAGGCTCCAGAGCCTCTTCAGAATTGGATCCCTGTTGCTCCAAAGGAGCAGGCACAGAATCGGATCCCTGTTGCTCTAAAGGAGCAGGCAGAGGGACGTCCGTGCCTGCTTGGTCCATGGCAGCAGGGGGAGCTCTTGACCTGCAGGACTCATCCCCAGCCAGAGCCACAGGGCCCAACAGCTGCTGCTTGTCATCTCCACCCTGAGCAACAGGGACCACCAGATGCTGCTCGTCATCAGCAGCTCTGACAGGGCTTCAGTTATCACAATGTGGCCTTTTCCCCCACATTGGAAACAGGTACCTTCTTGGAGTTGTTGTTTCTTTTCTTCGCTGCTTAGGAAAGTAGTTTTTTGGGGTGCTGGGGTTCGGCGACCGCTTTCTTGGGCTTGTCTCTGCCAGGTGAGTTGGACGCTCTCCATGATGCTTTCCACTTCTCCAGCTAGTTTCATCCAGCCCAAGAGACTGGCAGGATTTCCTTGTGTCAGGCAGCGATCTAGTATGGTGGGGTTTAATCCATCTAGGAAAAATTGCTTGAGGATGTCATCTTCCATTCCGGTACTTTAGTGGCTAACTTTCTGAATTCACTGGCGTATTCCCCAACGGTCCCTTTTCCTTGGCATAGTTTCCTGAGTTGGTATCTGGCTTGTCCTTGGAAGAAAGGATCTTCAAACCTTTCTCTGAGGCGATGCATGAACAGCTGCAGATCAGCTGTCTCTTCAGCTCGTGAGTTGAACAGGCTGGTGACCCACTCCACTGTTTCTCCTTTGAGGTGCTTGCTCAGGTATCTGACTCTGGCGGTGTGATAACTGAAGCCCTGTCAGAGCTGCTGACGACGAGCAGCAGCTGTTGGGCCCTGTTGCTCAGGGTGGAGATGACAAGCAGCAGCTGTTGGGCCCTGTGGCTCTGGCTGGGGATGAGTCCTACAGGTCAAGACCTCTCCCTGTTGCCATGGACCAAGCAGGCACGGATGTCCCCCTGCCTGCTTCTTTGGAGCAGCAGGGATCTGATTCTGAAGAGGCTCTGGAGCCCGATTCAATAAGCCTCCCATCAAGGTGGAGACTCAAGAGGGCTGTGCAAAGGGAGGCTTCGTTGGATAAGTTTAAGAATTAGTGACCAGGGCTATATAACTGTCTGCCCGGAAGCTTCCCTTTGCTTGTGGCAAACTTCTTACAAGCTCTCCTCTTGCCTGTACCTTGCTCCCAGCACCCAGTTCCTGATACTTTGTATTGATCTCTGGACTCTTGACCCTTGGCTTTGGAATTCTGACTACGGCTTCGCTTGGCGCTCTGGTAAATGAACTTTCTGGAGTAAGTGCTTGCTTGTCTCCTCCCGGCTGGACTTTGCTGGTTCTCCCACTTTCTTCTCCGGGCTGGCTCGCCCATCCGGGTCTCTGACCTTGACAGGTGGCATCGTCTGGGAAACTGTTCCCACAGTCGACTGTATAATTAGAGGCCATGTTGAGGAAGTATGTTAGGGTGGTGCCATCACCATCGAAAGTGGTCTTCAATTCCCAAAACGGTCTTGGGCCCACTTGTAGGGCCGGTATTCTGGGAGGTGCGGGTGCCGCGGCTGCCAGAGCAGCTGCTGCCGCTGCTGGAATCTGGTGTGGCACACACCCAACCTGGGGTACTAGAAGTCTCCAGTCACGTAGCTGAGCTCTCAGTTTAGAAATTTCCTCTCATTGTTTTTCCACTTCTTCTTCCCTGGCTAGAAGTTGTTCCATCAAGCTGGTCTCCATAATTGATGTGTCCCATCTTGTAGCCCAGTGATGTTGGCGCTGAGCGGTTTCTGGTCTTTCCCCCAGGCCCAGGTTTATCCTCCGGTCGGGGTGGTTGGACGAATTGAGGGGTGTGTCTTGAGTTTCGCATCAGGAGGCTGGCTGCGGTCTGTCTCATCTCTTCCAGCGATTCCATTGCCTGGAACTTCGACGACTCCGCTGGATGCTCCTTCTTCTTCAGGCTCTTCTTCAAATTCATTCATTCTGTCATGAACTGAATTCACACACACAAATAGAACAGTGCTTAAACACTATTTATTAGAAGCATGATACTTTGTACAGGACTTCAGTGAGTGAACTGGGGGCAATTAGCAAGATTCAAAACATAAAATACAAAGATTATATCTTTCCGCCCGCAAGAGACCATGACGTCTTGGTGCAGCCTGGCTAAGCTTATCAGTGCATTCCTAGCTTTTGTTTATCTAATGGTCTCTGCTCCTCATACCTTGTTACAAGCAAGCTGCTACTTAACTCCTACTACATATCCCATTACTAAAATATGAAGGGCTACTCGACAGAAAGAGACCCCACCACCACCTTTTTAGATAATTGGTTCCATCATCAAACAGCTTTAAGTGTCAAGAAATTTATTCTAATGTTTAATCGAAACCTACCTTCCTGTAACTTAAGACCTTTAGATCTAGTCCTACCCTCTGGGACAGCAAACCTGCACCTTCCTCTCTCTGATAGCCCTTTAAATATTTGAAGAGTGCAATAATGTCATCCCTCAGTCTTCTCTTAGCCAAGCTGAATATGCCCAGCTCCCTCAACCTTTCTTCATATGTTTGTTCTGCATACCTCTTATCATGCTTATTGCTCTTCTCTGAATCTGCTCTGACTTGTCTATATCCTTCTTACAATGAGATGACCAGAACTGAAGGCAGTATTCGTGCAAGTTCCTTCAGTACTCTGGGATGCAGTTTGTCTGGCCTTCCGGATTTGGGCCATTTCTGCAGTAGACTATTATGGCGCTATTATTTCACTTTCAACATCATGTGGAATCCAGCTGGCCCCTCCCTAAACTGCAGACCCCAAGATTCCATGAGATGTTGAAAATGGAATAATAGCACTATAACAGTCTAGTGCGGATATGGCCTTGAACTCATTCAGGTTAACTAAATGTTTCCCAACTATTTGTTTGTCAATTTTGATTTTCAGTCGGGATCTCTTGCCAAGGTCTCTGCTGATGAATGGAAGCGCATAGTTCTCTTTGGAAGAAAACTGAAGCAAAATAGGCATTTTCATTGCCTTTTCATTGTGATCTGCTAGCATTTTACCCTCCTTACTGAGCAAGTGATCCCACTGTTCCCTTGATCATTCTCTTGCTTTGAATATATCTGGTCAGTTCATTCTGAGCTTTAGCTTTCATTATGCTATTCTTGCATACTTGCACTACACATTTGTACTCTTCCTTGGTAATTTGTGCTTTCTTTTGTTTTTTATACTCTGTTTTTTCCCCCCACTTCCTCCTCGAGTTTGCTGTGCAGCCACATTGTCTTTTTCAGATGTTTCTAATTTTTCTTCTTCCATGAGATTGCCTGTGCTTGTGCTTTTTGCAACTCCGTTTTCAAGAATTCCCACCGTTGCTGGGTGTCTTTGTCCTTTAGCATCTCTACCCATGGAATTCCACCAGTATTTCCTTGAGCTTGTAAAATCAGCTGTCCTGAAATCCAAGGCCTGTGTTTGATTGCACTCTTCTATGCCCTGTCCCACAATTGTAAATCCTCTTTGTACCTTTTGAAATAGGAAACTGTTTGCGAAGCACGTCAAGAATTTGCTGATGACCCTATGCTTAGCAGGGTTACTCTCCAGGAGATATCAGGGCAGTTGAAGTCCCCCATAACTACTAATTCTTGCATTTTTGAGACTTCTGAGATTTGTTTTTGGATCGCTTCACCTACCACCTCTTGGTTTGGTGACCTGCAGTAGACACCTATGACAATAGACACCTATGACAATATTATTTTTTTAATTCTTTCTCCATTGTTTATCCCCAAATGTTCTCAACTGGTATTCTCTAATCATTCTCAATGAAATCTGTATAAGTGAATTTGTCTTTGACTTATAACACTACTGTCCTTTTCTGCCACAGCTATTCTTTCTAAAAAAGTTATAACCTACAGTTGTTATATTCCAGTCATGGAAATCATCCCTTATAGCTGTAAAGTCATACAGGCACCCCCCGCTTATCTGACAGGTTAGGGGCCAAAGCACTATCAGAAAGTGGAATTGGCCAAAAAGCAGAACCCACTCTTCTTCCTTTAGGGAACACGAAGGAATTATGGAGGCTTGCTTGAGAGCGCACACACATGCTCCTTGTAAAGTCTTTTATTTAACTTGGTGACGTTTTCCCCTTCTCAGCTTGCTTTGGCTCATGTGCACAGTCAAAAGTAAGCTGAGGGTGAACTGCAAGACTTTGCAAGCAATGTGTGCACGCATGGTCCCGAGCATACTCCATAATTCCCTCATGTTCCCTATAGGAAGAAAAGAGAAGAACTGATGAAAGAGTAGACCTCATGTTGAAATAAAAGCATAGAATCATAGAATCATAGAGTTGGAAGAGACCACAGGGGCCATCCAGTCCAACCCTCTGCCATGTGAATTAAAAATGTGGTGACATTTGCCCCAGTTGAAAATACATTTGATGAGCATGTCATAGGACACCTGGGGAATGACTGGACAAAGTATGAGTCATTCCATAGGGGACATGGAGTAAAGGGCTGAGTCATGATAGTGAAATCATGGCAAGAGATTGCATCATGCAAAGACCCTGAGTGATGACATGGAAGCAGGTATATATATAAGAGGGGCATGAATGTTTGCTCTCTGACTCTCTGCATCCTGTCATTCTGCTCCTGAAACTCTGATGCTGACTCTCTGCCTGTGGATCTGTGTATCCTGTGTACAGATGTATATGCTGCAACTTTGAAGATTAAAACCTCCAGATATTTTGGATGACAAACTCTGTGTCCGTGAGTTTACTAACCAGTGAGTAGAGGGGTCAGAGCTGATGCTGTAGTTGTACTCTGCTGCACACGCTTGTTGCTGTTTGGAAAACTCTGCTATATCATGCTCACCTCTGAGACGCTTTTTGTCCAGAGAGCAGCAGTTCCAAGGAGGATTTTGTGCTGATGCTGTAAATCATCTCCCGTCATGCCATGCAGGAACCCATATCAAAGCACTCCCAACAGTTGGCTATCCAGCCTCTGCTTAAAAACTCTAAAGAAGGAGACTCCACCACTCTCTCAGGCAGCATATTCTACTGCCAGACAGCTCTGACCATCAGGAAATTCTTTCTAAGTGGAATCTCTTTTCCTGCAGTTTGAATCTGTTGCTCCTTGTCCTAGTCTCTGGTGCAGTGGAAAACAAGCCTGCTTCCTCTTCGACATGACATCCCTTCAAATATTTAAACATGGCTATCATGACCCCTGTTCACCTTGTCTTCTGCAGACTGAACATACTTAAGACTAAGCTGCTCCTCATAGGGCATGGCTTCCAGACCCTTCACCATGTTAGTCGACCTCCTCTGGACATGTTCCAGCTTGTCAATATCCTTTTTGAATTGAGGCGCCCAGAACTGGGCACTGTATTCCAAATGAGGTCTAACCAAAGCAGAATAGAGCAGTACCATTACCTCCCTAAATCTAGACACCATACTCTTATTAATGCAACCAAGAATCATGTTGGCTTTCTTGGCTGCTGCATCACACTGCTGACTCATGTTCAGCTTGTAGTCCACCAAGGCTCCTAGATCTCCTTCACACATTCTGTTATCCGGCCACATATCCCCCATCCTGTATTTGTGCATCCTGTTTTCTTCTGCCCAAGTGTAGGACCTTACATTTCTCTCTGTTGAAATTCATTTTGTTAGCTTTGGCCCAGCTCTCCAATCTGTAAAGGTCATTTTGAATTCTGATCCTGTCCTCTGGCATATTAGCAACTCCTCCCAATTTGGTGACATCGGCAAATTTGATCAGCATGCCCTCTATTCCTTCATCTAAGTTGTTGATGAAGATGTTGAGTAGCACTGGGCCCAGGGCAGAACCCTGTGGCACCCCACTAGTCACTTCTCTCCAGGAAGAAGAGAAGCTATTGGTGAGCACCCCTTGGGTTCAGTCAGTCAACTAATTACAAACCTACCTAACACTAGCACTGTCCAGCCTGCATTTTACTAGCTTCTTTGCAAGAATGTCATGAGGAACTTTGGCAAAGGCCTTACTGAAATCAAGATATGTTACGTCCACAGCGTTCCCTACATCTATCAAGCTTGTAAATCTATCATAAAAAGAGATAAGATTAGTCTATCATGATTTGTTTTTGAGAAACCCATGTTGACTTTTAGTGATCATGGAATTACTTTCTAAGTAATTACATACTGATGTCATGCTGACCAGGAGATAATTGGGTCCTCTTTTTTTCACTGTTTGAAGATGGGGACAACATTTGCCCTCCTCCAGTCTGCTAGGACTTCTCCTGTTCTCCAAGAGTTCGCAAAGATTATTGCGAGTAATTCTGAAATGACTTTCGCCAGTTCTTTTATCCTTTGACGTAATTCATCTGGCGATGGAGGCTTGAATTCATTTAGTGTAGTCAGGTATTCCTGTACAACGTCTCTACCTATTCTGTGCTTCATTTCTCCCACTTCCCCACCCGCTCCCCACTCCCCAGGTTGAGTACTTCTATCCTTTCAGAAGAAAACTGAGGCAAAGAAGGTGTTGAGTAGTTCTGCCTTTTCTCTTTTCTCTTCTATCTATAATTTCCGATGGTCAAAAGAGTAGAATTTCAAAAAAAAAAAAAAGAGTAGTTGAAAAATAGGATTTACATTCCTGCAGCAGGACTTCAAACTCATCTTGTTTGTTGGCCAGACTCTGTGCATTGGTGTACAGACATCTGAACCCTTGTTTGTTCTTTCATATTATTTTACTGTCAGGTTTACTGTGTATCCTATTCTCCCCCTCAACTTCTCGTCTAGAATTCACATCCTTCTGTTTAAAGCTTGCTTTGGGTTGATGTTTGAGCTATTATGTACAACTTCCCAAGGATTTTGTTTGAAGTCCTCTTCATCAGACTTGCCATGCCACAACCAAGGACATTCTTCCTGGCCTTTGTAAGGTGCAACCCATCTGTACCCAGTAGTTCTCTGTTTAAGAAGTGAAGACCGTGATACCAGAAGCCATACCTCTCCCATCTACACCATCTATATTTATACCATCTATATTCCTTTTAGAATCTTCCTGTCCCTGTTTTTTCTCTATCCTTTACTAAAAGAGTTGGTAAAAATACCACCTGTGCTTCAAAACCCTTCAGCTTCCTACCTAAAGATTCATAATTGGAGGTGATCTACTCACAGGTGTTCTTGGCAATATCATTGGTAGCCAGATGAATAAGGAGAAAGGGGTACTGAGCTGTGTTCTTGAGTTCTGGCAAGCTGTCAGGGACATCCGAGATATGTACGCCAGAAAGTGTTACCATACCTTACCACCCTTCCTACAAGATATGCAATTTTCATAAATTGGACTTATTAATGACTGAGAACACAATTGGGATCATGCTAACTGGAGACATGTTTGAGGTCATGAAAGTTCAGATAAAGTTATGCAGAAAACCCCAGTGCTGATGGGTTTATGTTAATCCCTTCACTGCTTCAGATTCTTGACATTTTTTAATACAATGAAAGATGAACTGTCCAATTAGTGAGCAATCAGAGACCATTGCTCGATCTTACCCTACAGAGATCTTCTCTATACCCCTGACTGAACAGTAAGAGATTGCCATGAGTCCCATCAATGTTTTGTTACTCCAGAGTTAAGCCATCAGCCCTTTCTGGACCCCTTTGTCAGTCCCATGGGAAAGCCATTATGACTTTGTCAATGCATCCCTTCAGGATGTGAAAAAGGGTATAAAAACCCTAGCTTCAACCCCAGTCAATTGTAGTATGCAGAATGTAGTGTGCTCCACCATTCCCCCGATGCTATCCTCAGACGCTGTCTGAGCCCATCTGCTGCGACCTCCTTCTTCAAGACTGGTAACTATCACTCTTTCCACCTCTAATCTCTCTCTATCCAACCTTTCTCACCTCACTTTGGGATAACCATGTATAGTTTTTAAGAGTGTCTGGTTTCTCGTATGTTTGTCAATTCAAATAAAATACTTTGTTTAACTTTAACTGGAGTCCTCTCTACAGTTAGTACTGGTATAAATAGATGAAAAAGATCCTGTTGTTACTTTTCTCTTGCAGGCCCGCTTTGAACTATTTTCCCCCAAATTCTAAGGAGATGCTGGCATTGCAAGTGGAGCCCAACATCCGCCACTTCTTAAGGTAACAGAAGACAGCACATTTCCTGACTCATCTTGTCAGGTTGGCATATAGATGCCCCTGTATCTTTGACCAGTTATTCCCCAAGTACTTGCACTTTTATTTTCTTCTTGTTCTGGTTGACAGTTACATTGACTTCTTCCTTGGCTGCTTGTTGCTGTTTTCCTGTGTGAACTTCTTCACTGCTGCTATCCTCATGAAGATGCAGGAAGCAATTTCTTTGTTGGAACATTTCCTAATCCCTTCTGTGTGGTCTGCTCCTGACAGTGATTGTCCTCCAGGGTGTTTCTTCACTGTTACAGGCCTCTTCATGTTCCTTGGCAGTTTCTTTCTATTGGTTCTGTAGGATCAGTTCTCCCTATGTTATATCCAGGAAGTCCTCCTTTTTGCTAATGCATTGGAGGGACTTAACATGTAGGTGTAGCGCACTGACCTTTTCTTCCAAGAGAGTTACCAATTTGTACTTCCTACAGGTGTAATTGGAGAGATTTTCCGGTAAGAATACAAAGACTGCACGTACATTGCAGCAGACAACTGGAGATTCTTCTTCCTCTATCACTGCAAGTATTTCTTTCCCTTTCCTCCATATATATGGGATATAAGTACTCATGTTGCTGGTTCAAAAGCCAGCTGCTCCTCCCAACCCCAGTGCCTGCTTGCTCAAAGGCAACTTCAATGAAGACTGATGGGAAAAAACTATGCAGATGAGCTGCCACTCTCCCAGAGTTTCACGTCTTCATATAATAACATTAGATTATGAAGTCCTAAATCAGTACAGGGGCTTATAGTCGGGGCTCCTAGTGGTACACCTGTGTGTGTGTTTTGTTACAATCACCCCCATGTAAACTCTCTGCAAGTAGAACAGTGAAGAATAGGGCAACAAAGACAAAGGTTCTGTTCTTTCTGTGCTAATTTTGAGGAAATTCTTAAATAGGGGAACATTCATGAATGATTGATTCTTCAACCGCAGTGTTAAGTGACACACAATGCTATCCTATCACATCTTCTTAGAAGTCTTTTTGTTTTCAATAGAACTTACTCCCAGGGAACTGGACTGCTCTCACTCCTGATTATGGGTCAAATCTGGCTGGAGCAGACAGAAGTCCTATTCCAGCAGCATTCCGGTTGTATGAGTTGACAGCTTTGGCGTGTTCCAGTGCCAGTCCCCACCACCTCATGAACAGCAGATTCTTCTGCATGCTGAAGTCTTATTTTCTTCACTTTAAAAGTATGCTTTAATTTGCATAATTAAATCCTATACCAAATTGTAGATAATCACTCACAATTTTGTCAGAGATTACAGAGCTGGCTGCCTCTCAGTTTCCTTGAGGATCTGAACTAACGATCTGTATCTATCTAAGAAAAAAACAAAGTCAGACTTTGTGTTTGTTCCCAGCTGTTTCCCTGTACCATTATGAACGTATATCAGTCAAAATACTTGAGGTCATAATAACCTTTCTATATAAAACACTGAAGGAAAAAACGCTCTTGGGAAATGCAGATGTAATAAATAGATTTTGGTATTTCTTCTCTGTATATTTTCATTCTGTACTTATTGGCAACATTCCTGGCAATGAGGAAACACTTAAGGAGATGAGTTCTTTGTCTGAAGATTCAGGGAAGAAGACATCTGTTTATGTGGTTGAAAGAGTGCAGCGCTTGACAAACATAAAAGCCCTGGTGGATTAGACCAACAGTCTGTCTATTCCTGATGGCCCTTGTGTGCCATAAATCTATTGCTGACCCATATGCCATCTTAATACAGGAGCCATTTAGCTCTCATTCTCCTGAGGAGATGGTCATTTTATGATCCCTAAAACACATTGTTCAAGGTCAACATTGTGCCTTTTCAGCATTATGAATGGCTGCAACCCTGGAAAAGGATTAAAGAGCAGCAACTCCAGTACAGAATGTTGCCGCCCACTTAGGCAAGAATATGCTGGGCAGAGATGGAGTGACTTGAAGGAGAACAGAGTGAATGGGTCGATGGAGAAAATGGGTGATAATGGGAATTAGGTGGGAATTAGGTGGGAACAGGTGGAAAGCACACATAGGCAAGAGACAGATTAAGTAAAATGCATAGTCTTAAGGTTGAATACATTTTTAGCCAGGATTTTCTTCTTCTCACCAGTCCTGTTTCCATGGATTAAAGAATAAAAATCATATAAAATATGGATCCTTATGCATATTTGTCATATTTTTTAACAAGGGATGTCTCCTAAATCACCTAAATCCTGTATCATCTTTATGTTAATGGACACAATCAGTGATTTCATGCTAGGTTTGATGGCACCCCAGGCAAAACTAATGTGCACCTGTGTTTTGAGTCTATTCTATCATGCTAGCTACACCTGTGATTTTTACTGTGCAATCTTATATACATCATTGTAAGCTTTAACTTGAGGCAATTTCAGGAGGAATCTGGAATAAAATCAGGCAAATTCATGAGGACTCATTTCAGTTGTACTGGATATGACTTTCCTTCAGAAAACCAAAGTGTATGGTGGGGGAGCAAAATGGCAGGGGGGTTTATGCTCACAGTATTTTATTTAATTCTAGATGTGCCCACAGACCTGAGAAGGCTATGGACCTCTAGTTTAGTCTATTATCCAGTTGCACATTGTGGCCAACCAAATATTTTCCAGAAGTTAATCAGTAAAGGATTAATGAGCCAGCTCTTGCCCTTTCCTCTGCTGATTATAATAATGATACTGCATTCTGCCTCCATGCCTTGAAATTCCATTAAGCTATCATAGCTAATTCCAAAATAGCTGTCATAATTAGGCTGCTGATTGCTAACACTACTTTCTATGAATTTGTTTTTAACGTCTTCTTAAAACCATCTGAGACAGTGTTCATCACAACATCCTGTGGCCCTGGATTCCAAAAACCAACTATAGGTTTTGCGTGTGACAGACTTTCTTCTGTCTGACCTGAATCAATTGCCAATCAATTTCACTGGGTGATGACATGAGAGAAAGAGGTTTGCTTTTATCACGTCCCCTCACCTTTGGTCATCTTTTCTAACACTTCTCAAATAATTTAGCTTTCACTAGTATGAAAGCTCTTTTAAGGTAACCCCACTACAACAAATATTTGACCTATTACTAACTCCTACTCGGATAGCCATTTTTTTCTCCTTTATGGAAGAAAGTCCTCTGCTTGATGTTCTCTGTTTGAAGGTTGCTTATTCCAAGTCTGGTCTAAAGACAAGCATGCTAAGAAGAGAAAAAGCAAGGATCTGTCAGTGCCCATCAACACTTAGCACCTGGACAGAAGGCAACTAGGCCACTCAGCCACAGCCTTCTAGCACAACAGTAAGATCTAAATTGTAATTGTAACAAATTGGTGCATGAAAATGCTATGCAAATCTGTTTTCTCTCTGGTGTTGCATTCCCCCCACTTTTTTTTTTCAAAGTCCAATTGGGCAGCCTCAGCACAGCTTTCCAGATGAGATCTGCTGATGTCCTTTCTTTCTCTGGCTTTCTGCTGTTTTTCAACTGTTGCTGCCACGACAGGGTGCATCACCTGCAGTTCTACAAGTGTAGGATGAGAGCTCTCCCCCCAAGTCTACATTTCCAGCACAAACTTTTGGGTTTTCTTTCTTCTTTGTTCCTCTGTTTCTTCCCTGATAATTAGCAACAAAGACGAGAGCAATTATAAATGATGGGAGAGGCCTAATAGACACACCTGTGGAAAAATTAAATGCTTTGCTTGCAATTTGAAGAAAAATCTGGGTATCCACACACACACACACACACACACACACACATAACTACTTTAGTTTATTCCATACATTCTATTCAGATTAATGGCAATTACCTTTAACTTGGCTTCGGTTTAACTTTGGCTTTTTCACACTGCACAGTTATGGCACTTTGATAACACTTTAACTGCCATGGCTACATCCTTCAGAATTCTGTTTGTTGTAGCTTGGTAAGGCACTAAAGAGAGCCAGCATATTTTAGTGGTTTGAGAACTGGACTATGACGCTGGAGACCAGGATTCGATTCCCCACTCAGCCATAGAAACTCATTGGGTGACCTTGCATGCATCACATACTCTCAGCCCCAGAAAACTCTATGACAGTTTCACCTTTGGGTCACCATAAGTCAGAAAATTTGAAGGCACACAACAACAACAAGGCACTGAAGAATCCTCACAAATCTCAGGATTCCCTAGGATGGAATACTCCATGAAGTACACTTCAGGAATCCACATGAAGAAGCAAATAGTAATACAATAATCTTTATGTCTGAATCCTTCTCTGTAATGTAGCAAGATGCATTAATACATGAGGAAAACTGGCTCATAGTCTTTTGCTAAACTCACTCTCTACTAATGGTCAAAATTGCTGGGTGATTTGCCAGATGATTTTCATTACTGAGAGCTACTGACTGGAGACATTTGTTTATTTAGTCATTTAAAACTCTCTTATACTACCTTTTAATTAGAAGCTTTCAAGTTGCCTAATGATGTAAATCCAACATAATGCCAATGGAATGAAAATCTGTGCTTGAGCAGTTGTCCTGGATTATGCCATTGTGCAAGTAGTACGAAACGTATGTTGGATACCATCCTTGTGATGACTCAGAAAATGCAGAACTGCTAGTGCAATGGGCCTTGCACTAGCACAATGGCATCACTGGATGAAGGCCAATTAAGAGCTAGAAATTTAGCAATTAATAAGTTCAATTCTTTTTAACAGAGGAAGCATTCTCAACAAACAAAAATCACACAGTAATAAAAAAGCAATAAAGTGCAGATAGAATAAGACCCGTCTATTAAATAGTTTGAAAAGTGGAGTCAACTTAACTTAGTGCTTACAAGTTTGGAGAAAAGATACTATATACATACTGCTGAGGAGGGAATTCAACAGCAATCCCAAAATAAAACTGTATCTCTTAAGTTCTGAAGGTGAGAAGAGGCAAAGTGGACCTCAGGCATAGATCTCAGTGGTCTCAGATTCATATGCTTTGGCTGTTTCCTATGTTTTATTTTATTGCTGAGACCTTCTTGCCAGCTTTTGGAATGTTATACTCAATAAACCTTGGAGAAGACAGCTGTCCTGAAGTTAAACAGAGGAAGCCTAGCAACAATTTAGACCCCAAGTGTAGTTTGAGTTGAGAGATAATTATGGCCCCAAAAAAAGTGACGTCAATCGCATTAATGTATTTGACATGCATACTGTTTTGGCTATGCAGAAAGAGAGAGGTTAAGCAGTTTCAGGACCATGCGGTTGGGAAGAGAAGTGGTATACTGGCAAATCCGAAAGCACAGGTTTTCATCATGGCAGCCTTGTAGCCATCCTCTCTCTAGCCATGCCTCCATTAAAGACTCTGAAGCAAATGAACCCAATTATCTTTACATTTTACTGCCATTAGGCTCATGTATATGCCTGATACTACTTGACCATCAGGAGAGTGGCTCTGAACTCTATCATCATCTTCCATAGCTTCTTTCAAGTTCAGACCAAAATCTGGGTGGACGCACTGCCCCACTGACATCAGAGTCACCAGCTTACATTGCTGACCACCTGATGGAAGTGTGAAATTGACATGTTCATCTTCTCTTTTTTCTATGTACAGAAATCCTATTGTATTTTTTTTTCTTTCAGGGAAAAAGACACCACTAAGGTAGTTGTTTGCACTAACGTTGTGGTACTATGCACATTCATCCACATTGAATGAGCAGAGAGACAGTGAATTTGTAGTTTTCACCACTGGCTAGATTTATACAGTGATGGCATGGTGTAGTAATTTGAGCACTGAACTACAACCCCAGAGACCAGAGTTTGATTCCCCACTCAGCCATGAAAATCCTTTGAGCGTGTCACACACTCTCTGCAAAGAGTTTGTTCATCACAAACACATTCTTCAAGCAGCCCAGGTGGTGACATCACCTGATGGCCAAGCAGAAGATGGAGAGCCTGCATTCTCTCTGCAGAAACAAGACCAGGAGCAGATTCTGGCACAAACTATGAACTTCTAATATCAACAATGAACATAAAGCTAATGAACACTAAACCAACCATCATGCCGAAACACAACCTGAAGAACCCTGTAGAATTTAAAGATAACATAAAAAACAGGTTTGCACTATTGAGCCTGATTCACTGAAAGCCAAAAGAACTCTAGAGTGAAACCAGGGACATTGTCATGGAGGAATGCAAAAAAGACAGTATTTGCATCCCAAAAGAACGAGAAGCCTTTGTGAATGATAGATGCGATTCCTCAAGCAGTTAAGGACAGACAAGAAGCAAAACATGTAAAAGGGGCAGAAACAGGGTCAGAACCCTGAATACACCTGTTCAGCAACTTGTGGGCAAGGAGAAGGAGAACTACTATGACGGCAATAGGAAACAGAAAGACCAGAGTACCAATGGAGAGAATCAACGGAGGAAGCCACTGCCCTGAGTCTGTAAGACCTGAGCAGAGCCATTGGTGACAGGGTGACTTGAGGTCTCTCATTCATAGGGTCTCCAAAAGTCAAAGTCACTTGATGGCATTTAACAGCAAAGTTGGGCTTAACCTGAATTCTAGACATTTCAGGATTCTTTGGCCCAGATTTCAAGTTTTCATTTTTAAAAAAGATAAGTCTCTAGGCCGTGCAGAAGTGGAGATACGCAGCAAAATGTAAGGTACTCTTGTCTCCCCTCCAAAAAAAAACAAACAAGTCTGTCTTTGCCTTTCAGATGCAAGGAAAAGTGGAGGGGGGACAGCCAACATCAGAGCCCAGAGGTAAGAGTAGTAGAGTGTGAAAAAGCAAGAAAGGGGTGCATTTCAACCTTGCAATGAGGTATGAGGAGTGAGGGAGGGATGGACAGAACAGGAAAAACAGCACAGCCAAGTGGTGAGAGCCGCAGAGTGTTACATACAAAGAAGGAACACATTGAAAGGTTGAAAGGGGAAGGGAAGAAGAAAAAATAGAGACGAAAGTGAGTGGTACAAGCAAGAAGCAAGGGAGAGATGCATTGTGAGGGTGTGAAGTCTGGTGAGAGAAGGAAGTAGGAGAGATAGTAGAGCAAGCAGTGTTAATAGGAGTGCAAGAAGCAAGGGAGGGTGCATTGAAATGAGGGGAGGGAGGGAGTAAGAGAGATGGAAGAGTGAGTGGTACAAGCAAGAAGCCAAGGAGAAACGCATCGTGAGGGTGTGAAGTGAGGTGAGGGAAGCAGTAGGAGAGACAGTAGAGCAAGCAGTGCAAGTGGCAGAAGAAACAACAGAGGCTGTGTTGCAAGCGTATGGGGCAAGGAAGAGAGTAGGAAAAATGGGAAAGCAAGCAGTGAGAGTGGCAGAACACAAGAAGCAAGGGAGGGATGCACTGCTAGGACATGAGGTGAGGCAAAGGAAGGAGCAGGAGGGAAGGGAGAGTGAGGCAAGGAATGGAGGGGAGACAAGGAATGGAGGATAAAAGCTGCATGGCAAGGTGGGACAAGTTAGGAGCAATGTGACAGCAGCAGCAAAGATTTTACAGAAGGAGCTCAGGAGTGCAAGTCATTGGCCATTTCCGCACTAGACTGTTATAGCACTATTATTCCACTCGCAACATCCTATGGAATCCTGTGGTTTGCAGTTTCGGGAGGGCCGGCTAGCCCCTCCCGAAACTGCAAACCCCAGGATTCAATAGGATGTTGAAAGTGGAATCATAGCGCTATAACAGTCTAGTGCGGAAATGGCCATTGTTCTAGTCTCTGATCTTTGAGGTGACCACCTCATTATGCTACTCTGATGAAAGGTACAGCTGGGAGGAGTGAAGAGGAGGGGGTAGATAGAAGCTTATTAAAACAGAGGCTTGACATAAATCTTAAGATTGTTTTGGAAAATGGATCCAATTATGAAGAAAAGCTAAAAGTCTTTTTTACTTCTCACACTCAGATCTTTGATGATCTAACCTCACCTTTATTTGTCCCTGGGAGTATGGTGTAAGCATCTGAACTGTTTAGTCACATGTATAGAATGTCTCACTAAATTAATGTGCATGTGAAACAAAATGGTATTTACACAGGTGAAGATGCAGAAAAGATTTATACCAAGAAGAAGTACAAGGATTGCGTTGAAGGGGAATACATCTGCCACATTGGATTGACACTTGTTTTGAATTCTTTTTTTTATTTACACCAAGGAATAACTTTCAAAGTTTTCAAGAGGGTAGCTGTTTTAATCTTTTGCAGGAAAATCAACAGGATCTAGGCCATTTCTGCACGAGTCTGTTATGGCGCGATGATTCCACTTTCAACCTCCTATGGAATCCTGGGGTTTGCAGTTTTGGGAGGAGCCAGCCGGCCCCTCTCAAAACTGCAAACCCCAGGATTCCATAGGAGGTTGAAAGTGGAATCATCGCGCTATAACAGATTCATGTGGAAATGGCCCTAGTATTTTCTCTTATCCAGGCAACAGAATCGATCTTTAAAGACTAACAGGTTTTATTTGGCATCAGCCTTTTCAGACCGTAGCCCAGAAGTATTGCCTTAGTTGGCATATGGCTGGGGTGGGAAGATGTAATTAGTGAAGCAAGAAGGAATAAAAATGTTTAAAAAGACAAACATGTATCATTATCTTAACTGTTACAACAACAAGTTGGTGGGAGAACAGACATCCTAGCATAGACAAGTTGTTTAACATGTACATTTTGATGAATTCCAGGAGAAAGGCAGCTTACAAATTAAATAAATAAGAAAGAAAGAAAGAAAGAAAGAAAGAAAGAAAGACTGTTGTCTAGTTGTAATAAAATTTTCATTTTGTATTTCTGTGAAGGAGGCCAAGTTTTTCTGCTAATTACTATTGTTTGGTAATCACTTTCAAGTGCTTCCTGTGGAATTTTCAGTGATCTGTGGCTTTTTGCCATCAGAGAAAAATATTTCCAAAATAAACTAAGGTAAAGTAAAATAAGTTGTAATTTGATGAGAATAGCACTGGAAGTGTGTGTACATGCCAAAATATTAATATTATGATTGTTATTCTTCTTTTATTTATACTACACTGGGAATGTACATGTCCACTTCACATGGTTTCCCCTCCCTATTAAACCCAGCAGGAATCCTGTAAGGTAGGTTTGTTGAGAATTATTGTTGGTGAATCCCATAGCCAAGCAGAACATAAACTTGGATCTCTCTGTTCTAAACCTAGTAGTTTAAACATTATATTGGTTCTCTCATATCAGTTGTGACTGGAAAAACGGTATAAAGGTGGAAACACAGTGGAAGTTAAAAACCAACTTAATGTAGCCTAATTTAATAATTAGAATGCACATTGGAGTAATTTGCTTTATATATGAGTTAAATGCATGTATTTGAGGAAATGAAATATGGCTACCTTAAGAGCCCCTATTGGGGTCAACACTGCTATCATTTTGGTGCCGTTTCAAAACATGTTTTTAACTAAAGCCTTTGGGGCTCAATTGATTTCATCCAAATATATGCATGGGTATGGTTTTCAATTGTTTTAACTTACTTTAAACTGTCTTATTTGTTTTAGCCCATTTAATCTATTGTGTTTAGCCTGTTCAAATTATTCTTGCTCTTATAAATTTTTTTAAAGTGTTTAAATTTATTTTATTGTACACTGCCCCGAGATTCATGGATAGAGAGTGGGATGTACATATTTAAACACAAGCACATGTTTATTATCTATCTAGGCCAGAGCTTGGTCTGAAAACATATGATGCCAGAAGTATTGCCTTAGTTGGCATATGGCTGGGGTGGTTCATTGCCATTTTGGGACACGTCAGTGCCCAGACGGGAGATCTTCTGGGAACAATTCTGTTACTGGGCAAAATGAGATAGGTAGGAAGCTGTCAGAGGAACATGGATTTGCACCTGCCAATTTAACCTTTTGCCTTCCACTGAAGTGGATGATGCTATTCCGTCATCGGTATTGTAGAAAGATTCAGCTGCCAGTCCAATTAACTTTTCTTCATGGAACAGGAAGGTATCCATCTTTTTCTTGAACTGAGATAGGTAAATGTCTCTGACTGTATGTGTGCCACTTCATGGTCTAATGAAGAAGATAAGGGTAGAGAAGCAATAATACATCTAGAATGAAGAAAGAAAATGCAAGGACAGTCTTTCCCAATCCAGGCTGTGGAACTGCTAAGATCTGAGGGCACCATGTTGGGGAAGCTGTGCTAGGAAACCCAGAAGCTATTGGCTTTTACATAACTGCCTGCTCTTAAGTTACATGCAGAATACAATGGGTCATTTACTATCAGTCCACAGATTCTCTCTCACGTGTTCTTATTAAGGGTTAGCATGAGTTCTCAGTCCAGAAGACGGGGATACAAGAGGCACATTGAAACATAACTTCCTTCCAAAAGTCAGTGGTGTGGGTTTTGATCCAGAGATGGGTGGTCTTTCTTAGCTCCCATTGTGCAGATCCTTCCCAGATTCCCAGAGACATGGTTTGTGTCTATGTGTACTGTTTTTGTGTCTGTGGGTGGAAGGGAGGAAATGAAAAGCTGTGCCTTTGGGGGAGAGGTGGAGAGAGAGAGAGAGAGAGAAACAGTACAGAGATCAAGGCATCTGCAGAAAAACGAGTATGAGACCCAAAGGCAATGAAAACGGTAATGCTAGAGAGACTTTTTCCTTTTTCTTTAAAAAAAGAAAAACAGAGAACATCTGTTGCAATTCACTGGCAAAGATGAAAGGTTGGCTCCCCTGCTGGAGTCTCACAAGATTTGTTGAGTTTTATAATGTTCTCATGGGATCATAAAAAGTATCATAGCCGCAGCTCAGCTCCAGCTGCAACTGAAAAGATGTGGCTATGCCTCATTTGGGCATGAAGTCATGGACCAGGGAATTATGTTTTTGTGTTGCTTCTGAATCGCAGAAAGAAGCAATTCATTGAAGCGATATATGTATGTATTAGTACAGTAGTTTAGCATGACACCTGACTCAAAATTATGACCCACTTGCACATCTAGAAGCTTTATCCCTTTGTCAGCCCAACACATCCTAAAGACAAACTTTTAAAGGCTGTCATCTGTATTAATGTATCTGGAAACCCATTTGAATTGTACATCTATGTGCTTGCTGTGTTAAGAAATCTATCAGTTGAGATTTATAAATTAACTGCTCTATAACTGGGACTTGTATCTCCACATTTTCTGACAGGCAGCAGGACATCCTGTGCTGAGAATAAATGAAGTTTGCTGGGCCAAGATGGGAATTACTTTTCTTTTTAAAAACATCGTCCTCTTTGATTGGCTCCTAATTCCTCCAAAGTCTTGCTTGGCTATTTAAAAAAAAATTACAAAATACTCACAACACTGAATTATTGTAAACAGTACATAAGGATGACACATACAGAGAGAAGTATGTTTACATTTCCATTAAGTAAAAGGTCATCATTTCATTATGATCCACTATAACATTTGTAGTTATTCCCTTATCAAATCCAAGCTCCACATTTATCAGATTTTTGTGCAGCTTGTGGCATTGTTATTAACACAGCCAATAGCAGATTTTTTCATCTCCTGAAGAGAAGTAAATAAATGAGGAGCTGAAAATCTGGATTGTCCTTCCAGGGACAATGCATAATTATTTTACTGAGGTTGAATACACCATAGTTTAACTCCTTTCATTAAGCTGCTTCAGTTTTCTCCCCAAAAGAGAACTGTGGTTCCACGCATCAGCAGAGACATTGGCAAAAGAGTCCAATTGCAAATCAAAACTGACAAAGAGATAGTCAGAAATCACCCAGTTAATCTAAACTGAGTTCAAATCTGCAGGGCCAGATGAACTGCATTCCAGAGTCCTAAAGGAATTTGCTGGTAGACTCTCTGAACCACCTGCCGTCATTTTTGAGGAATCTTGGAGGGAAGGTGAGATGCCAGGGGACTGGAGAAAGGCTTCCAAAGGAGCAAAAAAGAAGATCCAGGGAACTATGGACCAATCAGGCTGATCTCAAAACTAGAAAAAGTATTAGAACAGATTATGAAGGAGTCTGTTCACAAGTATCAAGATTACAATGAAGCGAGTAGCAAAAACCAGCAAAGGTGTGTCAAGAACAAATCCTACCAACCTAACCTTATATATCTTTTTTTAATTGAGTCACTAGTTTAATACATAGTGAGAATGCCATAGATGTCATTTAGTAAAGTCCCCCATAATATTTTGAATAGCAAATGATTAAATGTGGAATAGATGGGAAAACTGTCAGATGGATCTATAACTGGTTGGAAAAATGTGTTCAAAGAGTTGTCAGGAATGGCTGTGCTTTAAGCTGAAGATAAGTCTCTAGTAGAGTGGCACAGAGTTCTCTTCTAGGGCTGACACTCTTCAATGTTTTTTTCAGAATTTTATTGTATTTTATTAAACACAAACAAAACACTAAAACCGATATGAAAAAAGCAGAACACATACAATCTACACAAACTTCAAACAAAATCAAGACACAAATTAAAACACAAACTATCAATACAAACAAAAAGTCATATAATTACAACTACAAAACTACATTACCACAAATAACTAAAAAAAAAATTGATTCCTGCCCGTTGCATACAGTCTATCATACTTAGACACTTACAAATTAGTATTAATTTCAACCTTAAAAAACCCTAATAGTTCTTAGTGATCACATATCATTAAACACTTATAACCTATAGGAATCCTTCAACTAAATATTACAAAATAATAATACTAATAATCCTTAATCAATAAGATAATAATCATCATCCATAGTTAATAATAAACACCACCCAATTAAAAAGTAATAAAGAATAACCTGTTCAAACAACAGACTATGATTTTAAAGTCTAGTTTCACACTTCCCATGTAATAACATAAATGTTAAAATTTTAATTTTAAAAAGCTATAGTAATCAGATCACTTTTATTCTTCTTTAAAATCAATCAACCATTTCTGTTCAGATGCAAATTCATTTTGAACTTTGCCTTTTAACCTTCACATTAGATTGTCCATTTCACTCTTCAGTATTTTATATCAATGATTTTAGACGAATGGTTAGAGGAAATTCTTATCGAATTGGGAAGGATAACTAGCACATTGGAAAACAGGAGTAGAATTCAAAAGAGCCTTGATAAACTAGAAAACTGGGCTGAAACAAAGCAAATTAAATTCAACACAGAATAATACAAATCTCTATATTTAGGCCACAAAAACCAAATGGACACTTGTAGGATGGAGGATACCTGACTTAGCAGCAGTACATGTGAGAGTGGATTTCAACTGAACATTATATGGAATGTCTCGACAGTAACAATAGTTTGAGGATGGAACCAATTGCCTAGAGAAGTAATGAGGTCTCTTTCTCTGGATACCTTCAAAAAGAGGCTGGACAGCTACTTGCTGAGGATGCTTTAGCTGGAGACCCTGTACTTAGTAGGGGGTTAGACTCAATGGCCCATGTGGCTCTTTCGAACTTTATGATTCCATATAATGGTTCAATTCGGATTAATGTAGCAGCAGTTCTTATAGAATCATAGAATCATAGAAATGTAGAGTTGGAAGAGACCACACGGGCCATTCAGTCCAACCCCCTGCTATGCAGGAACACCCTCAAAGCATTCCCGACAGATGGCCATCTAGCCTCTGCTTAAAAACCTCCAAGGAAGGAGGCTCCACTACTCTCCGAGGCAGCATATTCCACTGCCAGACAGCCCTGACTGTCAGGAAGTTCTTCCTGAGGATCAGGTGGAATCTCCTTTCCTGCAGCTTGAATCCATTGCTCCTTGTCCTGGTCTCTGGAGCAGCAGAAAACAAGCCCTCTCCTTCCTCTACATGGCATCCCTTCAAATATTTAAACATGGCTATCATGCCCCCTCTTAACCTTCTCTTCTGCAGACTAAACATACCTAGCTCTCTAAGTCTATCCTCATAGGGCATGTCTTCCAGGCCTCTTACCATTTTGGTCGCCCTTCTCTGGACTTGTTCCAGCTTGACCATGTCCTTCTTGAATTGAGGTGCCCAGAACTGGACACAGTATTCAAGACGAGGTCTAACCAAAGCAGAGTAGAGTGGTACCAGTACCTCCCTCGATCTAGACACCATACTCCTACTGATGCAGCCGAGAATTGCATTGGCTTTCTTGGCCGCTGCATTGCACTGCTGACTCATGTTCAGCTTGTGGTCTATGAAGACTCCTAGATCCCTTTCATATGTACTGCTTAACCTTTTCTTTACTGGGGGCCCCCATAGCCATCATTTGTTAGCCAACTGTGAGAGGTGAGGACAGAGAAATCCATAGCACAATGTCATTATATGACATCATACCACCCTGAACTCATCTCATCCTGTCTCCTTTTGGAAGCTAAGTTTCCACCAGCAAATACCTGGAATTTCCAGATAGGGCTAGGAAAGAATACTGGCTAAAATTCTAGAAAGCTGCTGCCAGTCAGAGTTGAGAATCCTAGGCTAGAAGGAACAATAGCTAGATTCAGTATATGGCCCTTCCTTGTGTCATATCATGAATACAGCTGCTCCTTCTACGCCAGCCAGGATCTGTTCTCTGAAGCGAATGCTTTGCTTTCCTGCTGGTAGTATTGTGTATGGATGTGTATGGTGAACTTAATTCTCATTTAGTCATACAACTATGCCAACAGTTTTAAAACATTTAGTAATAACAAAACCTGACAGCCAAACAAAAATGCACAACCACAGGCCTTTCATGCCATCTCTTTGATCTGTGCTATTTTTAACATGTGCTATCAGTTGAGTTGGCTGTTTAGACAGTTTCTTAATTAAATGCTGCCTTGAAATTCACATAACTTGCCCTGTGGAGTTGGAACTGGTATCTTGGAGAAAGGGAGAACTGTAGAAAAGTAAATTTTGCAGCATGCAGATTTGCTTAGGAATAACTCTCACTGAATTCGGTAGGTTCAGCAAAGTTAACATGCATCAAGACAAATAGCCATGATAGGAAAACAGAAGCACCACATTCAGAAGCAATATGTCTCTGAATACCAATCTGAGTTGGTGAAGTAAATCAAGCACTATGTACTTCAGAAGCATTTGGTAGGCTACTGTTTGAAGAAAGAATGGTAAGTGATAGGGCTAGCCAAAGCCAGATTAAGACATGCTAAAGCCCTCAAGCAATTTCAAGACTAAGAAGCTCCACAGGCTTAGGGGAAAGTATGTTTTTCTAAGGGTTTTGTGTATTTTAATTTTTGTGTTTAAAATGCATTAAAATGTTGAAGTTAGATTCAACAGCCATTCTAGGTAGCTTTGTATATGGAGTAGATGGAGGTAAAGTCTTGGGGCCTTTCCACACTACACTGTTATAGCGCTATTATTCCACTTTTAACATCCTGTGGAATTCTGAGGTTGTAGTTTACTGAGGCCAAAGAGTTCTCTGGCAAAGATTTCTAAATGTCCTTCCCTAAACTGCAAACCCCAGGATTCCATAGAATGTTGAAAGTGGAATAATAGCGCTATAACAGCATAGTGTAGAAAGGCCCCTGGTTTTCATCAAAATGTTTGGGGCCAGCACATCTGGATAACAGATGGACCTTTGGTCTGATCCAGCAGGAGCAGTCTTATGTTTTTAAGAATAGAATCAATAATAATGCATCAAAATCAGGGACAAGCAGGGGAGGGATGCATTATAATTAAATGGAGTAATTAGAAGGAAAACATTGGAAAGAAAATGAGCAGTGGGTGTGCCTATGTTGTGGGACAAGCCAGTATTATCCTCTGGGCTGAAAAAAACCTCTGTAATTTTACACTAAGCAATATAGAAACTGTGTTTTAAAACTATTATGTTTGAGACGTAATATAGGTATGTAATGGTTTTTCTTAAACAGGTCTCTTCTCTAAATTTTTTGACACAAATACACCAGTATCTGACAAGCTTTCTTCTCACATCAAGCAAGTTGTACGAGATGCCCGCAACCTCCCATCCAAAGCCTTCCTTCTTAAATTCTAATTTGAGCCAAATGAATCAGACTATTTTTTAAAATCAAGGATAGCATACCCCCACCCCCAAGAGCTTTAAACATTCTCAAGAATTGGTGATAAATACAACACTAGCAAAAAAATTTATGGGATGGCACTGATGATTTTGGCTTTGTGGGGTGAATCCATTCCAGATTTGGTATTGGAGTTGGTGGCAGCTGCTGGTACAGCAAGTGAGGTTGTGTATCTTATGCCGAAGGGAAGCCTACAGACAAGTCAACTTATCAGTAGCCATTTCAGCTTGGCTGACCAGAACTGGCTGACCAGAACTGCTTTCATTAACACGCATGTGGATGAATGGGGTGTGGCTGTATATCTTCCCAATATCCTGATAACTTGGCTGGGAGCAGGTACCATTTCCTTCCTTGCCAAAATCATACGTAGATATTATACCTAGCTACAGGAAAGAATCAGCAAGGCATACTACTTTGGTTGTTGGAGGGCTACTTTGGTTGTTCAAGAACTATCTCCTCCAGTGGTTGTTTCATCTATTAATGATGTGACATCCCAATGTGGAGATGAGGCTCACCAGGTACAGACATGGGCAGGGAGGCAGAAAGAGGCACAGGGGAGAGGGAGCAAAAAGAGGCACAGAGAGGGGCTGGGGAGCAGAAAGTGGCACGCTTCAGATAGACTGACCAATTCTATGTCACTTTATAGAGGTATAAACTAACCATAAACCGTGATTAAATAGCCCCAAAATGTCCAAGAATGTACAAGGCCAAGCAACATCGCCTTATCAACATCATATGCCACAGATTGCACATTAGATCAGAGCACAATTATTTGTTCTGCCTGTCTCAGTTGGGACCAAAAAGTTAAACAAAATTAATGAATAAACAGTACTTAGAAATATTTGTCTGATGATTAAAAGAAAATAGCTTTCTATTTTCAAAACTCATTTTTCAATAAATTGTACAATAGTTGTACACTTTAATATCTGCTTGCCATTATTTTTCCTAGACTTCTAGTTTCAGAGCTAGGCCCTTTTCGCATGGCATTTCTCATGCGAAAGGGCCTCCAGGGCGTCGCGCGATTGTGAGGAGCATTTCAGACGACATCCTCGCAATCGCGTGATGCTGCTGGGGACGGCAAGCACCGATCGTGCACTATATCATTTTCGGCTTTTAGCAGAAAACGGTGCATGATCGCACATTGCTCCGGAGCCTTGCGTGCACTTACCGTCTGTGCGGAACTCTGAAGCCCTGACCCTCATGCTTCCTCTCCCAGCGCAGCCTGGGAAAATACCCAGCTGCACTGCGGAAAGAAGAAGCGGGGCCCTCATGTTGCCTGCTGTACAGTCGGCAATTCCTGCGGAGCTGAAGTAGCGGGGATGTGAGAGCCTCATAGAAGAGGCTGCTCGCGTGATCCCCATGAGACCGCTCCAGACAGAGGTAAGTTGCCAAAAGAGCCCTAGTTGTTACTAAAACCAGTAATAATCAAACACAGAGACAATTATTTAATATGATTAAAAAAGGTAGATACATTTATATAGCCTTACAGATACAACCAGCCCTTTGTAGGGAACCATAATGTTGATGTGGCCCAAGATGAAATTGAGTTTGACACCCCTGGCCTACACCATGGTCCTTATCCAGCTTTGAGTCTTACTTGGCTGTGTTTTTCTGGAAAAGAAAGTTGCTGGAACTAAGCATGTAGTTTGATGCTGTGTCCTAGCTTCTGATAGTGCTCTCCATGGCTTTACACAGAAACATCCAGACATATGTGGACATCTACCTTGTTACATGGATGCTTTGGACATGTTGATATTATATCCCATAGCCTTTTGCAATGGTGCACATAACCTGAAGGTGTACTGACAAACTTGCAGTATATTATTTACATTCTTTTTTTTTTTAATATTTTTTCTGCCAAAGCAAAAACATTGCTAATGCAATGCATGCAATGAATAGGTTGTGGACATTTGCTGTACCACGGGGTGAACATGGCATTCACAGCATACTCCTATGCATGTCAGTCTAACATAAATTCCATCAAGCCCAATGAGAGTGAAACCACAGTTCTATTCAAAAGGGTTTGCAACTGCCAGCAGCTGAAAGGGGGTGCATAGCCAATCTACATATGGCTGCACACATGCACACACACTCATGGCTTCCTCGATGGCAATATACACCTTGGCTTTTACTTCTACAGATGCTATTTCTGCATTAAAGCAAGGTACTCAAGAAGCTTTACCTTGTTTATGAACTAAATAGAGCTTTCAGGAAGCTCCAGGAAGTGCTAATTGGCTACCAAATGACAGATGCTCCCCACGATTTCATTTGGAAATTCATTTGGGCTATGGCTTCCTTACTTGAGTCTATCCACCTGTAACTGAGTCTACCTACTTGCTATTTTCCTCTTATATGATTGCCTCCTACTTTACCAAGCACTGTCATCATTTTTATTGAGTCATGTTGTCTCATGATATGGCCAATACAGTGGCCCTCAACATCCACTAGGAATTAGTTCCAGGACCCTGCCGCATACCAACATTTGTGGATGCTCAAGTCCCATTATGTACAGTAGCGTGGTATAAAGGTGTTTATATAAAAGGGCAAAATTAATGTTTGCTTTTGGGAATTTTTATTTTTGGGGGGAATATTTTCAAGCCATGGTTGGTGGAATCCATGGATACAGAATCTGCTGATATGGAGGGCTGACTGTAGCCTCAGTTTGGAAATTTTGGCTTCTAGGGAGAGTTCAGGCTTGGTGTATGCTAGGACCTGTTTATTTGTCATTTTGGTAGACCACAGTATCTGTAGAGCAGTCGTCCAACACTATAATTTAAATGAGTCAATTCTCTTCCTGTCAACTTTCTTCACTGTCCAGCTTTCACAGCCACAGTAGAAAGTGGAAATACAAGAGAATGGGCTTGACTTTAGTACTCAATGCACATTCATTGGGTACATAGGAATACAGATGCAAAAACAATGAAAAGCCATCCCTGAGGTCTGTAACTATCAGCCACTTATGGTAAAGTTGCAAAACAGGGTGCACCAATGAAAATCTCCAAAGATACACACATTAAACTTCAACAAATGCAAGGAAGGAAGCCTTTGGATCCCCAGATGTTTGGACACTCAGAAGCCCTGGCCAACATTGCCCATGCAATGTGTATGGTGGTCCATAACATCTACAGGATCTAAGATGGAACATAATGTTTTTCAGTTTCTAAGCACTCTGTTTAAAAGGAAAACAATCTGCTGACATGAAAGGTCTTGTTTCACTGTAATCCTGAAGCCAGTGTGTGTGTGTGTGTGTGTTGTATGTATGTGTACAAATGTCCTGTTTCAACAGAAAAAAAGAAGTAAAAAGTTGGCTTGATAGACAGCTCAGTCTTTACATGGCATCCTTAAGAAAAACAGTTTGTTGGACATTTAGAATCATGATTGATCCAAACTGACTTCTATGTGTTGTGCCCATTTGCGAGCCTCTCTTTGTCACATGGGAAGTTTAATAGATTTGTTGATGATGCTTATGTCAAGAAAACAAGTGTTGCCAGAGGGCAGAACACCCCTGGCAAAAACAAACAAAGGTCCTACTGTCTTGTCTAGCACTCCAGATTAATATACTGGCTAGACAAAGATATAGAATACACATATTTTTAATGACACATGGTGTTCAAGTGTGATGGGTGTTTAGTTTGGCTGGTTCTATTCTCTCTGCCTTTGAAATAATGCTGCTGATGTATTTTGTATTTGCCTTTGATGTTGTATATATACTTTTGCCTTTGCTAATATTGTCTTCTGGTTTGAGAACTCCTTGAAGTGAACAATCGATTATAAAGCCTTAAATAAATTGAAAAAGAAAGCATATTTTATACAATATTGATATTATTGGAAGCCTGAGCCTTGAAACTGTAGCTGCTGCTAATAAGATGCATTTCTAATGATTACATTATTAGCTAGGCTTAATTCTAGATACGTATATAACTCGGTTAACGAAGTAGATATATTCCTCAGCATTTCTTTAACAGAGATACCTAACAGGGATAGCTTCCTATATGAACAAAGGAAGGAAGGATAGCACTTTAACATGTTTCAGCAAAGTTTTCACTCAAACTAGTAAAATCAACATGTGCAGTGAAACAACCAGATCAGGTAATCCTTGCAGAAATAAACAAAAACTTTTTTTATCTTTTTAGAGACCCCTTGAAAGCTTCTTCCAAATGCAGCTAAAGGTGATTTTTAAAATTTCACCAGCCTCCATTTTTCCTTTGATTTCCATTTTAGTGGCCACTTTTAGAGATCTATGGCTTTTTTTAATGTGCTGGGGATAGCTGTTTTCTGCTTTCCCTCTGTTCTGTGGTTCACACATGCTCAGTGAGAGATTCTGGAGGCAGCTGCTGTTTATTTTGCCTGTTGTAGGCAGTTACACGGAGCAACAGTAGGATTGGCTAGAGCAGAATCCTTTTCTTCCCAGCTCATGCATTTCACTGTTTATTGCACAAACAGTCCTGCAAAATGACAAACTGTGTTTTTCAGGCATTGCCTCACCATCCTCCCAATGCTGATGGTCCTTAAAAAAACCAACCGGTTAGAAAAAGGAAGTGGGGCCTGAGATCATAAGAGCACTGCTTTGCCAGAGGCTTTGGAGATATTAAGTTTTTCTAAATATTTCTAAAGATTAGCAGATAGGGAGCCTGAATGATAGATGTAGTGTACCAGCTTTCTGCAGACAAGTCCACTCCATGTTGGGCATCAGTGGTGGCTGCCATTAGTATGGGAATTAGAGTGGTAGATTACAGTGATGTATTTAAGTCTTTTACTCTAAGTGTCAAGTCAAGTCAAGTTGTTACCACCATGAACTGGCCTGGCCTTTGGTAACCTTTAGATATTATTTTGATATCAGAAATTCGGCCCTGTTTTGCCACCAGCCAAGTGTTTGTGAGGCCGCCGAACAAGCACGACGCTAGGCATGGCTATTAAATGCTGAATTATTTCTGTTTACACCTAAGCAAGCTGGAAACTGCCAGATCTGCTTTAGGAGACCTCCCGAGACAAACACCTTCATTACAAATGCGTGTTAATACAAAGAGACCTCTGCCCCGAGCAGGCATCTTGGTGAGTTGAGTGCTTAACTGCCAAGCTAGCTGCATTTACATACCAGCCATACTACCACTTTGCCGCCACTTCATTCTGCGAGCTCCCCTCGGCTGCCACACCGAGTTTCCTTCTCTTCAATTGGACCTCTTCAGGACTACGAGAAAGGTGGCGTATCACCCATTTTCCCCCAAACTCTCTTTTCCATTTCTTAGTTAGCTGTGAGGTTGTGTTTTCTTATTAATTTGCCTGCTTGTTAATAAATATCATTGTTGCTGTTCCAACTGCCCGACTGCTCACTGACCCGACGCTGTATACATTGGGTAAAAGATTCCCGCTAAGTTACCCTGCCTCTTGTTAGCTTAAGAGAGTGCTCGAGTTAATTTCCTCATCTTGTTTGTGTTTGTTTTGGTTATCTGGGCACCCTCCCGGGACCCCCAGTTCTCAGGGTAACAGAGTCTCAAATCTGAAAGCCGACTTTATACCCCAACTTATAATCCAGAATTTCTAGACAGAGAAGAATAAAGTCAGTTTTCATAATTTAAGCAAAGTCAGCCCTTGACCTTGGTGATTTTGCCATCTGCAGCTTTGGAAGCAGGGGATAGGATCTTTCTTACTTTCCATTTCTGAAGCTGGAGGATTTTTCAGAAATGAGGAATAGGATCTCTCTTACTCCCCATTACTGAAACTTCAAAAGCTTTAGAAGGAAGGATCTTTCATCATCAAGCCCATTGCCTAACACATTTGCTGTTCCCTTCTGAGAAATGCACCTGTGCTCTGGGGGCAAGTCTTGTCTTCTGCTCTTAGGAAACATTTTAAAAGGCTGCTCTGCTATGCAGCAGGGACAGGCTGCTAAGCAGACCTCAAGCCCATTGCCTAACCCCTTTGCTGTTTCCCTCTGAGAAATGCTCCCACACTTTGAGCTTCAGAGAGATTGTCATGTGACCAGTAGGCAAAAAGAGATGGAGGCATTGTTCAAGGTCGTAAGGTTTCCGGATGAATATGTTATGTTACTGAACCAAGGGCTGCAAGTCAGTCACTAAAAATATACAAGTCTCGAGTCAAGTCAGTGCCTCATTTATTGCCAAGTCAAGTCCGAGTCGAGTCAGTAAAGTAACTTAAGTCCGACTTGAGTCCAAGTCAGTTGATTCAAGTCTATATCACTGGTAGATTAGTGGCCTTGAAGTAGATGCTAGGCTAGTAGCAGCCTGAGAATGCGGCTGCAGACAGATAATGGGACACTGCTAGGAAGAAATGTAGGGGAGGACTTGGGATCTTAACAGCTTGTTCTCTTCTACATTTCCAGTCTGAGCTCTGAAGCCATCTTCATGTACTACAGTTCCAAAATAAATTGCTTTGAAAAGAAGCTTTGAGACTGTGGTTTTTCAAGACCTGATGCTCAAGATGTGGACTGCTATTGTCCAAAACATGCTGGGTTTTATAATAATGGGAATTTTGGCCCAACACATCCTGGATGGCTGTGGGTGTAGGAGGCTGCTGAACACAATGTAAACATATCCCCCCCAAATCATGCACACTGCATCATTCTTATAGGTGCCATAGAAAAAGAGACTATGTGTGAATTAAGCTGACGGAAATCATTTCACTGATAAGTAGCAAAGATGATGCTGAAATAAATAACAAGTGCCAAAAATGCAATGCTTTCCAAAATGAGATATATGCCTAGAAGTGTTTTAATAAAATAGGAAATTGCCAGTGGTAATTCCAGCAAAAAAACCTTGATATAATTTGTAATTTCCAGAAGCTATGATCTGTGTTGTTTTAATTTGCAAATTAACAGTGTTGCTTCTGACTTGTTTTCTCAGGTATGAGGATACGCTTCTAAAATAATGGTTGCTTGCAGGCATTTCTGAACTTTCAGAATATGTGCCAAACTTGAAGTTTTTCTTCATAAGCTTACTTGAAACTAGACTTTAATCTGCATAACCCAGGCCAATTCTATCAGTATCCTTCAAAGCGTAATGCTGCAGTCCTCTTCTCCCTTACTTATGAGTGAGACCAACTGAATGTAATGAAACTTAATATATGATTAGATGACTAATAAATTATACTGTGAAAGAATCAGAAGAGGTAAGCACATTCAAGGAAGGTTTACACAGAATTTTCAGAACCTTAGCACAAGGTACAAAAGGGGTAGGTGAAAAATGTAGCTTCTAGGTGACAATGAAGTATTTGGTTAGAGACTTCCGGTGGTTGTGGTGAGGAGTGTGGTCGTCTCTTACCAGATACTGGCGAAGAGCCGATCCCCTACGAGGTCGGGAACCCACTGTTTCAGGGAAGGAATGGAGAGGGAACACCCCCTTGGTAAAGGGGGTTCAGAGGAGCAAGCGGTGGACCCGAAACCCCACATCCAGGTTTGAGAATTAACATCTTAAATTCGATCCTGCGTAACATGGGGAAGGATCCGCGGAGCAGCCATTACCTCCGAAGGCTCCGGTGAGTTAAATCCTTGCCACCATTTTTTTAAAGATAAGTTGAAGAAGAAAAGAAGAAAGAAGAAGGGGAGGGAGAAACGAGGCTTCTTTCTTTAAAATCTTTAGTTCACTATACTGGATTGGTGGAAGATAACCAACACAAAAACAGCTCCACAAAGGTTGAAAGAGACGGGGTTTCCCTTTTAAAGGGAAATTCCCCAGGAAGGAGCATATGGAAGTGGAGTCTTCTAGAGCTAGAAGTCAAGAAAGCTGATGGATGAAGGAGAAGCAGTGAAATAACAAGTAAGAGAAAGCAGAGAAGCGTATGAAAGTAGATGTGTGAGCAAACACTGATAATAAAATAATAAAAAACGTGGTGACAACCCAAGTTAATTTAAATTTAGAATTAAAATTAAGGTAGCACAAGCGGTGGACTAATAAGAGGTGCTAAAGAGTAAAGAGTTAAAAGTAAAGAGACCGCAAAGAGTAAAGAGACTGCAAAGAGAAACAGAACGAGCTGAGGAGGAGGAGACGGAGATATTAGCTAAACGCTCAATTTAAATATAAATATATGAATACACGAGGCTGGAAGAGCAAGAGAAAAATAGAAGGAAGTTAATTGGGGAAAATAAAATTACGGTTTTATTAAAAGGACAGAAGAAGTGATGGGAAGGTATGAACGAAAGAACCAAAAAGGGAAAATAACGTTGAGAGAAAGATAGAAGACCATTGGACCATCGAAAGAAAAACAAAGAAGGAAAAACAATTAAGGAGAGACACAGTAGAGGACTTTGAGGGAGTAAAATACTCGGTTGGGAATAAGCTCATGGTGGTGGATTTAGGGACCAGAAGAAGGATAAGTATTTACAATAAATAAATATAATAAGAATTAAAAGTACACAAAAATTTAAAAAGAAACAAATAGTGGTTTAGAGTTGAAGAGTTGAAAATCTGGTAAGGAACCTTATGGAGATTTGAACAGATAAGCAACTGTATAATATATTGAATGTATTGCCTTCTTGCCAATTTACTGATTTGAATATTGACATTTGAGCATTGTATTGAATTCCAAGGATATTGTGTATTGAACATTAAGTTGAACTGAATGATATTGAACTAAATTTTGTATTGACTCCATATTGTTTTGATTTGATTTTGTATCAATGTAAAGTGGGAGATTACAAGAAATTAAGAAACTAATGAATTATAGGAATTGAAAACTAATAATATCTAGGGGATTAATAGAAGACTAGTAAGGATATGAAGAGTTAAGAGTAGACAAAGTAGACAAAGAAGAATAGTGAGGGCATACTAATTGAACTTTGATTCATAGATTGAAGATAAATTTTTTAATATTATTATATTATGTAATATAATATTATTATATTATTAATATTATCAGAGGTAGATAACCTGTAAATTTATAAGTTTGCAAGCTTAAGGTAATTACAGAGATGGCTTCAGGCACAAGGAAGGCAGTATTAACACAACAGCAGAGAAGAGGTTCCATGGAAGGTCAGCCCAAATTTTTAGAATTTGGCGACACAATATTAGAGGAAATGAGGAAATTAAGGGAGGATTTCAAGAAAGAAATGCAGAAAGTATCCTCAGAAATGAAAGAGATATGACAAGAAATGAGAAATATAGGCCAAGAGATGGAAAATATAACAAAAGAAATCCAAACAATAAACCAAAAAATAAGTAGCATAGAAGATAGAACAAACAGATTGGAAAAAGAGGCTCCAGAATTAAGAAAGCAGATAGAATGAGTGGAATTGCAGGCTATAAGCACTGAAATAAAGATTAAAGACAAATGTTTGAAGATCAAGAGGATTGGAGGAGGAAGAAGGCAAGGATTTGTGTAATCGGATAATTCCGGCCTTACAAATATATTGGGGGGGAACTTTGAACAGTTGGACCTCGAAATTGATAAAATCTTTCGTATTAACTCTTTTGTTGCAAAGAAAAGGAAAGTCCCTAGAAACATTGTCGTATATTTTCTAGAGAAAGGGTAAAGGAGTTGGTAGTGCAAGAAAGTTATACCAATAAATTAGTGATAGAGGAAAGGAGTTACAGATTTTTAAAGACGTGCCTTCTCAGGTTTTAAAAAGAGGAAGGAATACGGTTTCTTGATACAATTGTTGAAGACATGGAATTAGATACAGGTGGTGTAAAGGTGAAGGTGTGACCTTCACATTTGCACAGAGGAGATATGTGCTAAACTCTATCCATAAAGCACAAGATTTTATGAAAAGATAGAAAGAGGAATTAAATATTACGAAGCAGAAAATATAGTAGAGTCAGAAGAACTTGAAAAAGATAGAGATAAGGACACAACAAAGTATAAAAAGCAAACTTCAAGAAAAATAGATAAGGAATCGGTAAGGGAAAAATGCACTGAACAAGAAATAGAGAGGGAAAAGAAAGAGCAGAGAAAAGAGCTAGATGAGACGACAACTCGGGATAAGAAGACAGATGATAAGGATATGTACTGTAAGGAGTTGACAGGGACGGATCAAGAGAACGAGGATATTCAGAACGAAGGACAGGAGGAGTACTGTGAAGAGGAAGACGAGGATTCAGAAATAGAAATAGATCAAGAAATAAACTAAAGGAAGAAGGGGGAACGTGAAAATACTTTCTTGGAATGTGCAAAGTTCGAACACACCTATAAAAAGGAAAAGAACATTTCATTATTTAGAAAAGGTGAAAGCAGATGTAATTTGCCTCCAAGAAACGCATATAAGAGATAAAGATGTTAATTACTTAAGAATAAAAAATTAAGTTCTGAATTTTCATTGGTATGTAGTAAGAAAAAAAAGGTGTTACAATTTATGTGAATAAAAAATATAAATCTGAAGTAGTTTTTAAAGACAAAGTTGGACTATTTGTAGGGGTAGAAGTTGAAGTTGAGGAACCCTGGTGGCGCAGTGGTTAAATGCCAGTACTGCAACCACAAGGTTGTGAGTTCGATCCTGCCAGGTTGACTCAGCCTTCCATTCTTTCGCAGGTCAGTAAATGAGTACCCAGCTTGTTGGGGGCAATTAGCTAAAAATACATTGTAAACTGCTTAGATAACACTTAGTTGATAAGCGGTATAGAAATAAATGCTATTACTATATTATTGCTATTGAAACGGTGCAAGGAAAAGTCTTATGTGTAGGGACCACATATGGACCACAGCAGAATAAATCAGGATATCAGAATAAATCAGGATATTTTGGTAGACTGTTGAAAGTGATGGGAGAATATGACTATGAGAAAGTTATGATAATGGGTGACTGGAATGGGGTAATAGACCCCGAACAGGATAGGAAAACGGAAAACGGAAAAGAAAGTGGCACAAAGGAAATTACCCAAAACCTTTTTTGATCTTTTGAAAATTTCGCTCTTTTGGATGCATGGTGGTATCTTTATGGGAATACTCAGGATTTTACATATTATTCAGAAACGTGTAGATCTTGGTCTAGGATAGATATGATCCTGGTATCCAAAACACTAGTAAAGAGTATTCAGAAAATGGAAACTCTGCCCAGGGTACTGTCTGATCATAGCCCCCTAATACTGACATTTAAAGAAAGGAAGCGAGAATATCGATGGATACTAAAAGAAGACCTATTAAGGGGTGAAAAGGTTGTAAACAAGGTAAGATCTGGATTAGAATATTATTTCAAGGAGAATTCAGGAAAGGGTTTATCAGAAAATGTGGTATGGGAGGCTGGAAAAAGGGATTTGGGTAGAACAGGAGATCTATAAAAGCAAGACACAGAAAGAAATCCAACATAAAATTATGGAAGAACTTAAGAAAAAGGAAGATGAACTTAAAATAAACCCCAAAATGATCAGGCAAAATATGAATTGAAGGTACTACAAAAACAAATTACTATGCAGAATACAATTGATTTGGAAAGGAAACTAAAATACATAAAGCAAAGATATTACGAACATTCTAATAAAACCGGAAAGCCTATAAACTTAAGAAAGAAAGGAAGAAAAGGACAATCTTGGAAATCAAGGATGGAAACGAATTGTGCAGACAACAAAGACAAAATAAAATTAATATTTTACAAATATTATCAGTCACTTTATGAAGAAAATGAACACTTTGATTTGGATAGAAACATTAAGAAATATTTGGAAAAAGTTGAAATACCACAAATTAGAGAGGAATCGAAGTTAGAGTTAAATAAACCCATCACTAGAATGGAGATTATAAATGCAATCCAGAAACTAAAATTGGGAAAAGCCCCGGGACCTGATAGACTGACATCTCATTATTATAAAATCTTTCAAGATGTGTTGGTGGAACCCATGTATAATGTGTTCAAAGAACTAGAGAAAGGGGGGCGCCCGACCACCTGGGGAGAGGCTATGATTAGTCTAATCCCTAAGGAAGGTAAGGATCACTGTGAGGTTAAGAATTATAGACTGATTGCTTTGCTTAATAAGGTTATAAGATATTTGCAACCATTTTGGCAGAAAGATTTAAAAAAGTATTAAAAGAGTGGATTCATGAAGACCAATGCGGCTTTCTCCCGGAAGCTCCATCAAAAATAATATGAGAATTGTCTTGAATATAATAGAATACTATCAAAAGTATAATGAGAAAAAACTAAGAATGATATTCCTTGATGCGGAGAAAGCTTTTGATAACATCAAATGGAGGTTTATTGAGGAAATTTTAAAGAAGATAAATATAAGGGATAATTTTTTGAAGTGGACTGGCATGATATACAAGAATCAGTCAGCAAATATTATAGTAAACGGAGAAAAAACATCTAAAATCAGTATTATGAAAAGGATGAGACAGGGATGCCCATTATCCCCATTGATCTTTTTAATAATGATTGAAATCTTAAATATACAAATAAGACAAGCTACAGAAATAAGGGGAGTACAAATAAAGAATCAGATCTTCAAACTTTGGGCATTCGGGATGACTTAGTAATTATATTAGATAATCCGGGACAAAGCATAAAGCAGTTAGAAAAGATCTTACAGGAATATGGAACATGTCGGGTTTTAAGGTAAACTCAGATAAGACATCTATATTAACTAAGAATATGAATAAACGAGAGGAAAGGGAGTTGGAGAGGGAATCCCAATTTAAAATAGAGAAAAAAATAAAATATTTAGGAATATATTTGACCAAAAATAACACGGACTTATATGATAATAACTATAAGAAAGTTTGGCAGTCGGTGAAAGAGGATCTAAGGAGGTGGACAACTTTGGATATATCTTTGTTAGGAAGAATTGCAACAATCAAGATGAATATCTTGCCAAGATTGATTTTCCTATTCCAAAATCTTCCTATTATAACAAATGATGGGGTTTTTAAGCAATGGAGAAGTGATCTTTCCAAATTTATTTGGAACGGCAGAAAACCCTGAATAAAGTGGTGTGGTTTAATAGATGTTAAAAAAAGAGGAGGTTTAGGAACACCGGAGCTGAGGTTATATTATTATGCATGCTGTATGGATTGGGTGACCACTTGGATCAGATTGGAAGATGAGAGATTGTTAGCTTTAGAAGGTGCAGATTTGCCCTTTGGTTGGCACTCATATCTTTGGTATGAGAAGGCAAGAATAAGTAGAGAATTCAATAACCATTTTATTAGGAAATCAATACTTAGAGTGTGGTTGTTGTACAAGAGGAAGATATATAAGAGGTTCCCATTATGGGTATCTCCTCATGAGGCTTTTTATAGGAGAGAGAAGCCGCAAATAAATAGATGGATTGCATATGAAGATATAGTAAAGCTACAGGGGGAGAGCTTCAGATGAAAACGAAAGAAGAATTAGTGGATTGTGGACTCTCTACCCACTGGTTATTGCAAAGACAGCGGAGAAATTTAAATTAGACCAAAAAACAGTTGGGATAGAAAGTAAAGAAAATGAGCTGGATAAACTATTTAAACCAGGAGTGGAACATCTTATAGCAAAGTTATATAAAACCCTGTTAAATTTAGAACTTGAAAAAAGATAGTAAAGGAGAATATATTAAGATGGGCTCAGAATATAGGAACGCCGATACAACTGGAATGTTGGAAAGATCCTGGTCTATAATAAATAAAACATTGAAGAGCGCAGCCTTAAAAGAAAATTATTTTAAGATCATCTATAGGTGGTACTACACACTGGTACAAATCGCATAAATGACTAAATCTGATAAAATCAAGTATTGGAGGTGCGATAAGAAAGGAACTTTCTTCCACCTTTGGTGGACGTGTATAAAAGCGAAGAAATTTTGGATATCAATACATAATAATATAATGAAAATTATTCAAAGGAACTTTCCGTTACATCCAGAAGTATATTTGCTAAATATGTATGAGCGTATAGGACCACTAAAAAAACAATCACATCAAAAGATATTAACCTATATGATAGTTGCGGCGAGAATGTGTTATGCAAGTAGATGAAAACAAGAGGAGCCCCCCGAAGTAGAGGACTGGCTATTAAAAATATATGATATAATGGAAATGGAGAAATTAACAGCAACACTGTTACAAAAACCAAAAGATAAAACAGATGAAGACTGGGATTTGATCCTCCCCATATTGGAAACTAAATGGGGGACGATGGTTATAAAGGAATAAGGGAGTAGGTGAAGCATATATTAAAGGTTCGGTCTGTGTAAGATCTGAATAGATCTGTAAGTTTAGAATGGGAAAATGCTAAAAGATACATAGGGAGAGAATGGCAATATAGAGGCTAAGAGGACTTACAGAAAGAAATTGTGAAATTTAGCGAATTCGATATTGTCAGAAGCAAGTGGAGTAACTTTATGGGATGTTTGAGTTAAAGTTGGACTGGAAAATCTAAGGAAGAACCAGCTAGTATAGTGAAAAGAAAATAAGGGAAGAGTTTTTATAATGGTTAAAACTGAGAGATTGGAGATTGAATCGATTTAGAAAAATAAGTTCATATACTAAAGGACAATTAAAGGAAGGAAAAAAGAGAGAAGTTTAAGTTATTTAAGTATAAAGGGAAAGTTGATGTTAAGGAATGTAAAATAAGGTAAATAAGTATTTCTTGTATTAAATTTATTTTATGCTTCAATTTATTTTTCTACCTTTTGAATTGTCTATTTGGAATATGTTTTAAATGGACTTGGAGAAATTTGAATTTGAATTTTAATAAAAAAGATTTGAAACACGAAGTGTTTGGTTAGACAGGAACCCACGACCCTCCATATATTGCTGGACATCAACTCCTACCAGTCCTAGCCAATAGTAGGATATATTGGGACTCATACTTCAGCAACATCTAGATTGCCACATGTTCCACCTGCCTGGACTAGACCCAGCTTTGTGGTTTGTCTTCAGGCTCACGCCATGCCCCAGCTTGGGTAGGCACATAGATGTACATTGTTTAGTCAAGAGTAGTGTGATTAAAGAAGATGTGGGCAACTTGTGGGCCTACAGATGTTGTAACTTCAGTTCCTATCAGCCTAAACCAGCATAGCTGATGATGTCAGATAATGACAGTTGCCCATATTCTTCACCTTTGATTTAAATGATTGTAAAAATGAATTAAAATATTTCAAGGCAGAACATGTATGGTTATGTAAAAAGCATGTGATGAATAAGTAGTCTTACATCTGGTACTAAAATGGTGGCCCTCGACCTATTAGAGGCCAGAGAACAAAAGACCACTCACACCTTGTTTCCTTTGATTCCCAAGAAGAACATCATGGTTGGGGAAGACCTGACTGGCCCATCATGGCCAGACATGGAGCAGATATTAGGGTTTTGGTTGCCCTCTTTCTGCTAGAAAAAGATCATTCTGATCCAGTTTTGAATTGCTCTGTAGCTGCAGATTAAAGCAAATCTCACTTTGGCGAATTCCATCTGCCAGATGACTAAGAGTTGCCAGGCTTTGTATGCAGTACATGTGGGTTTTTAATATGATCATAAGAGTTGGACAAGGTCTTGCATACCACTTAGTTCATCCACCTACTTGTTTCAGGAAATCCAGTAGACACCCAAAAGATGCTCTTCCAGCCTCTGCTTCAAGGATACCTTCAAGGCATCTCTAACATGTAGTTCCTCTCTCCAAAAGGACATCCTATTGTAAGCTGCCAGGAACTGCTGCCAGACCCTCAAGTACTCTCTAATGCAGCATAATATCCTGACCCTGTCGTGGGGCTTGCGCAACCCCCAGTGGCATCACAGAGACACCCTAGGAAGGCCCTGTCTCGTGTTACCACCTTATAGACGAAGTTAAAGCGTACAGTGAGTTCCTGCAACTTCCATAGGGTGACCTTCCTTGTCCCCAGAAAATGGGACATCCTTCTCTCTAAGTCCTCCAGCTTGTCCTGAGGAAGCCTGCAGTATTGCTCTACTATATAAATCTCTGTCCCCAGGAAGACCAGTGACATGGTAGGGCCCTCTATCTTCACTTCAGCTAAGGGGACCCTCAGTTCCTCAGCCAGAGTTTGAAACTCACCCAACAAGTCCCCGCACCTGCTGTCCGTACCTGCTCTCCCAATGAACAGGAAATCATTGACATAGTGAATGAGCCCTTTCAAATCTTACCTGAGCTTCAGCACCCACTCCAGGAAGGTGCTGAATTTCTCGAAGGCAGAGCATCCTATAGGCAATACCTGATCTATTTAAAGTGCCCCTTCGAAGAAAAATCCCAATATCTTCTGGAAGCACAGGGAGGAGGCGAAATGCTGACCCGATGTCCACTCTTACCCCATTCTTGTGCAACTCCCACACTGTCACATCAAATGATGTGAAATGCACAATGCACAGCTTCACAGGAATGGATTCATCGACTGATTCCGCTTTGGGTATGAGAGGTGATGAATCAGCCAATGAGCCAGCTGCCATTGGTGTACTCCAGGGATCAGCTGTTCCATGGGGGGGCCAATAACTCCTGGGGTCTCCAGGAGGGTGTCCCGGCACAAGGCCCTGCATTCCCATCTGCCTTACACTGCAATTTGTCCTTCTTAAACCATCCCTTGCTGAGCTAGGTTGCACTACCAGTGTGTTCCAGACTTTCCATGAGACCTCTGCCCCCAAGATGTGCTACCAGGATAAGTATTGTAGCTGGCAAACTCACCCAGTGCTACCTGAGACACCTTCTTGCAGTCAGCTTCAGTTTCCTCCCACGAGGTTGCTGCTTTGTCCTCTGCTAGTACATCTGCTTTGTCAGACTGCCACTGCTTGAGATCAAGCCATGTGATTGAAAGAGTCCTTATTATCCTTTTTTTTTTTATTCATCACCTTCTTTTGGCCTGACTTATGTTTTTCCAACTCCTCTAATTTTGCCAAAATAGCAGGCCTCTCTAACTTCTCTCTTTCTCATCATCATCATCATCATCAGAGGATTTCAATAACACTGGTAGTGGTTGCTAAACTGGAGGTTTCCTGGAAAGGGCCTTAGCTATTAATGCCTTTCCTCCCTTTTTAGAAGCCATTGAGCCTCCCTGTACAATGTGTAGCCCCAGCCTAGGAGGCAAGAAGTGAAAGAAGAGCAAGAGAAGAAAGAGGAGAGGGAGGGGAAAAATTTTAATGCCCGACTGGGCAGACCTTGGTACACCCTGCTCCCAGTTGGGCGACTTAACTCTCCTTTTGGAACTTGTCACTCAAGCGTGGCCCCTAGCGCATTGACATACCCTGAGTATGCCACCTGCCATCTAGTTCACCTCAGGTCCAAGAGTCAGACCACAGCAAGGTGATTAAAGTTGCCACTGTGTGCCCACTACCACCACTAGGCCTGCTGCTGCCACTTTGTCCTGCTCCTTCATACTGGAGATCTCCACAATGTCTGCTCCCTGTAGCCACTGTATGTGCATGGAGTAGAGACAAGGGTCCTTTCCACACCGTACCTTTTTCTGGCGCTGGGGTGCGGGGATCACGCGGGCAGCCTCCAGCGAGAGGCTCTCGCATCCCTGCTGCTTCAGCTCCACATGAGCTGCCTGCTCCCAAGCAGGTAGCACGAGAGCCCCGCCTCTTCCTTCTGCACTGCAGTCTGGGAATTTCCCAGGCTGAGCTGGGGCAGGAAACGGGAGCGCTGCAGCTCCAGAAGCTCTGTACACCAAGTAAGTGTGCGATCGCGCACCATTTTCGGCTTCCAGCCAAAAACGAAAAGGTCCGTGATTGGCGCCTGCCAGCCCCTGGAGCATCACACGATTGTGAATGCGTCGTGCAGATCGCTCCTCACAATTGCATGACAGTCCAGGCACTCTTTCGCATGGCAAATGCTATTCGGAAAGGGCCAAGAACTTTCTCTACCATGCCACCAAAGAGGGAGAAGATCATTGAGTCCTCCTGGCTTGAAAAAATAGGCTGGGAGAGACTCTGTTCACGTAAGAGATAGCTTCAAAGAAGCTCTCATCGCTGTCATGTAGAATAGAGGAAGAGTTCCATTCAACTGACAACAGTGTGTGTGTGGGGGGTGATCACAGCCTATTCTGAACAGTCGCCCAGGAAGGGAGGGGGAATTGCTGCTGTTCACACTCACCCATTCACTCTCCACTACTGGCTACAAGGTGGGAGTGGGATCACTGCCTGTACGGGTCATAGAGACAGCTTATATGCAGAAAAAAGGGGAGAAGAGTTCCTACTGCCACCCTAGCAGTCATATACATTCACTCCAACATGCAGTCTCTCACATGCACTCCCCAACCCACAGGTCCACTGCCACCTCTGGTCACCACCACCTAAACTGCAAACTGGTTGCCAATCTCAACACTACTGCTACTTCTGGCACTTCTCACAGTGGCTTCACAAATTGCGCTGCACAATCATGCTGCTTCCTGGATCACTTCCTGGATCACACCACACAATTCAAAAGGGACCACTTATGGGGTGAACAGAACTTAAATACTCTGTTATTCTGCCCTGTCACAAAGTGCATGCCAACACTATGCACCAACCACAAAGCTCTCCAATCTTTTCCAGGGAGAGCATCAAAACACTTCCTTTCCCAGCAGTGCTGGCGCTGCATGTGTCCAGATAAACCTTTTTCTAAAATTTTCAGTTAGTTCCATTATCCAAGTTACGTTTGCATTTGTGCCTCTTCCTTTTCTGAAACTAGCTTGGTCATGTACTTGCTCTATGTATGGTACTGCTTTCTTGTAAAATCTTGAGTATCACTTTGGTGCATGAGGGATCAGTGCAATATTGTGATGATTACTGTAGTCTCTGATGTCCTCATTGTTGAATATTGGAATGCGTAGTTCTCAGTTCATTTTCTCTATTTATTGGTGTTTTAAAAATTGGAATAAGCTCCATCTCTACAGCTTGAAACAGCAATATTAGTATGATGCCTGCTACTGGTTATTTATTCTCCAAAGTATTTTAAGAGCTTTTTCTACTTTTCTTTCTAAAATAGTGCTTTATTTTCATATGGTTCTTCCTTAAAGGAATCTGTCCTTGTTTCATTTCTTTTATTTGGATCCTCAGTGTGCATTGCTTCCTTTTTTTTTCTTTTTTGTCCTGAACATATAATGTGTCTCCCGTTGGTAATATAACAGTCCTACTCGTGGTTTGATTTACCCCTTAATTTCCAGATCTTGTGGAAGAGGTCTTTTATGCTACCTTTTTTGTTCTCTTCTTCTATTTCTTTTCATTGATTACTGTAATAATTCTTTTTGTTCCTATGCATGTTGCTGTTCAGGATTCTGATTCTGTCACTTTTTACATTTGTTTCTCTTCTGTTCATAACCATTTGGAAAGTTTCATCTATCATCCAATGAGGCTTTTCTTTCTTTATGACTAGATATGATTTTTTTGTTTGTTTGCTTTCTTCCTTGACAATATTCCTGGTTTCAGTCCAGAGGTCTTGTGATTTCCTGTCCGTCAGGCTTGGTAATGCAGATCTGTTCTTTATATGTTTTTTAAATTCTGCAAGAATGTTCTTCAGGTTCTAATTTAGCGAGATGATTAATCTGGCATACTTTTTTTTAGCTTTACTCTAATTTTTGATATTAGCAGTCCATGGTCTGTGACACAATCTGCTCCTGGTCTTATTTTGCGGAATAAATGGAACTTCACGCATTTGTAACAAATAAATTATTTATGTCACAAAATTCAGTAAATCATATCTTGCTTCATTTCTTAGTCCTAGTCCAGATTCTCCTTCAATGTTTGGTTCTGCTCTGTTTCCTACTTTTGCATTCCAGTCCTTTAGGATTACATATTCTTTTAAGGTGTGTGATCAATTTTCTTCTGAGTACTTATGTAGAATCTTTCAGTTTCTTCCACATCTGCTTCTATGGCCCTTTCTGCACCTTACCGTCTTCCGGCACTGGGGTGCGGGGATCGCGCGAGCAGCTTCCGGTGAGAGGCTCTCACATCCGGGGTCCTTCAGCTCTGCATAAGCTGCCTGCTCACGCGAGAGCCCCGTCTCTTCCTTCCACAGTGCAGCCTGGGAGTTTCCCAGGCTGCGCTGGGGCAGGAAGCATGACCGGCATGGCTCCAGAGGCTCCGCACACCAGGTAAGTGCGCACGGGGCCCAGGAGCATTGCACGATAGCACACCATTTTCAGCTTCTAGTCAAAAATGAAAAGGTATGCGACCGGCGCCCACCAGCCCCTGGAGCGTTGTGCAATTGTGAGTATGTTGTGCAGATTGCTCCTCACAATTACGTGACCCTCCAGGCCCTCTTTTGCATGGAAAATGCTGTGTGAAAAGGGCCTATGATGGGACCATAAATTGGGATTAGTTATTTTGATAGGTTTTCTTGATACTATTTCTGTTTGTCTTTGCTTTGTATCCCCTGACTGCTCTTGCTACATCTCTCTTTCCTAATAATGTTACCCCATTTCTTTTTTGATTCTCATTGAGAGAGTAAGGCCCTTTCTGCATGAGGTAAGTAGTACGGTGTGGTGCGACCTCTGACGGAGGTCGTCCGCACCATGGAAGCATACTGGGTCGGACTACTTGTTGCAGTTCTTCACCTCAGTCCACTCTGGAGTGACCCGAAGTGGCCATGCAGCGTGCTTTTTAAAAACTTGTTTTTACAGGTTTTTCAAAAGCATGGAGCATGCCACTCCATGCCACTCCGTTCCCGCGCTCCGGTGCAGATTTGCAGCCGCGCACCAGCGCGTGCCTGCAGATCTGCCGGGAGCGGGCTTCCGGCTGGCGAGCTTCTCCAGTTGGTGGAGAGCCTCCGCCAGCTGGAAGCTGCCATTTTGGATACCAAAGCCGCCATTTTGGACACCAGAGGACTGTGGAACAGCGAGCTCGCACTGCTCCGCATGGGGACGGACTTACCCGGCTGCTGGTAAGCTCCATTTCAGTGCAGTTTCCCCCATTTCCCCCTCCAAGTGCAGAAGGGGCCTAAAATACAGGGTAATTTGATTGAAAATGTCCCATTCCTGCCCACTTTAATTTGCTCATCCCAAGTATGTCTATATCTACGTGTTCCATTTCTTGTGTTATTATTTCTAGCTTTCCCTGATTCATGCTTCTTGAATTTAATGTTCCTGCTAAATATGCTGTGCAGCTTTGGACTTTTCTTTCACTGAACTGAACTGGAATCTACCTTCCTGTAGATGTAAACTGTGCACTGAAATCTACCTTTATGTAAATCGTAGAATCAAAGAGTTGGAAGAGACCCCAGGGATATCGAGTGAAATCCCCTGCTACTCTCAGGAATCTCTCCCTGCTGGGCTGCAGCCAGCAAGGGAGGAGAGAGGTCAGGAACATCTGGGGAGTCTGAATATACCAAACATCAAGAAAAAACAAGCCGAGCCAGGTCAAGGTCCAGTCCAAAGGTTCAGGAGGCAGAGAGCCATCTGGACGGTTTCAGAGAGCAGGAGACACAAAGGTTGTGAGGGCTTGCTAATAATTTGCTGCAATCAAGCAGCAGCCATGCCAGCAGACTTAAATAGCCCCTGTGAGCAGGTGCTGGTCGTTACTGTTTCCTCAGCCTAGTCCAACCAGCCTCCCTCTCAGCAGCTTGTTTCAGCCTTCTGCATGATTGAGGGCTGATGGGCACAGCGGGATGCAACTCCTCTGCATCACTGCTGGTTCCCTCTCCATTATGAGCTGGCTGGGGCAACTCAGTCTCTGTTTGACCTTCCAGTGCAGGGGATGTTTGTAGGTTGACTTGCTCAGTCACTGGCTCGGGCCCCTGCACAATCAGTTGCTCCTCAATCACAGCATCATTGTCTACCACAGCTATGCAGGAACACCCATCAAAGCATTCCCAACAGATGGCCAATGGGTTGAAACCCATTCAACCTAGTCTTCTCTCTGAGCCTTTGCCCTCTTATGTGTGAAAACCTTTCCCCTTTTCTTGTTGAAGTCTTCTTCAGGTTTTTATGAGTGCTGTTTGGATCTCATTCAGTCTTATGTTCTCTAGCATAGTAAAGGGTGATGAATGCTGGGAGATGCAGTCAAACAATATCTGGAGGTCTGTATGATTCACACCCCTGCTTTAAAGGCATTTTATTCATTACCCCATTTGCAAAATATTTGACCATCCAGATATTGTGATTACAACTGCCACAATTCCATTGGGTCTGTTGGTTGAAGCCTATGGCAGCTGAAATCCAACACATGTGGAGGACCAGACATTCCCCATCTCTGATACAGAATGGGGTGCTACTTTCACAGTATAAACAGTAATGCAGTCAATTCTGTCAAAAAAGAAGTACTTCTTAAAACTAGTTGGTAAGGTAAAACTGGTTTGGGGCTGAATTCTTATATAAACTAACCTGATTCTACACTCCATTTAACTCAGTGACTTATTTTTGAGTAGATATGCTTTAATTTGCACTGTAAGTTTTGGTTAGTTATCAGAACTCTCAAAAAGGAAAGGAAAGCAGGGAGCAATCAAGGTTTTTTTGGGGTTTTTTGCATTATCCTTGAGTGATTGAGTGACCTTAATCTCTGGTACTCATGCTAATCATAAACTAACTTATATGTGAATTAACTGTTCACAGCATAGTATTGGATACACAAGATAGTGTTATTTTCTAAGAATTACATACAAGGATGTGACTTTTTTTCCCATCAAACACAAAATTGCCAGAATGATATTTTAAAATGTATATGGACCCATATATATACTAAGCATCTGAGAGCATTTCAGTAAGAATATTTCAGGGCGTGCTGAAATGAGAGTAATATTGCCCAGTTGTTTCCCAGAAGATTTCACCAATTAATTTTTCCCTCCTGTCCTCAAGCCAGAAGTCACTTAAGTGTTCCCAGATCTAGTTACCGTACACCAATGCTTTCATCTACCGTAACCCACTGTTACCCTGCTTGCTAGGGGGCTCCCTTAAGGGATTCCCAAAATCTGTCAAAATTGTGGGGAAAATCAGCTCAGAGCACTGTTTTAGCTATACGAGAGGCAGGGTAACTTTGCAGGACTTTGTAACCCAGATTTTACAGAATCAGACCAAGCCAAGAACTAGGCAGGTTGTTCAGTTTAAAGATTTTATTAAACCCTCAGTAATTAAAGCAAACAACAACAAACACCCTCACACATTCATTCAAGAGCTAAAGAAAAAGAAAGTAAGGAAAATTGATAAGGATTTTGTTTGGGGTGTTCAGAGGCAATACTTTATCTTGATTTAATGCCCAAGGGAGCCAATGTTGAAAAACTGGAGATTCAAAGCAATGAAACTCAAAATGGGGGAAGGGGGGGTGAGGCAAGACAAACTGACAGGGATTCAGGAGGAAAATGTGAATGAACCCATGAACAGATAAAAACATGGGGTTTTTATAGAAAAAATATACCTGGAGGGCTAGTTCTCTCCCTGGGAGAACAATAGTACAGGAGGCTAGATCAAAGACCTTCAATGACCAACATCTCCGGCTGAATGTTTTCTCAGTCCTTTGTGAATGATACTGCCCAAATGAGACAAAAGGCCCAGGTAGAGTGAAATTGCCTACATTCAGCAGGCTGATTGTGATTCTATTGAGTTGCCATATCAGTGCAAAAGGGCCCTTTTGTCTGTTTGATGGCCAGAATGTCTTCCAGGAATCCCTGGCCCACATGACAGATTTAGTCTGAGTCACCTTTGGCTTGACCAAAGTTTTAACTTCCTGCCTGCGTGCACTTTCAGTGACCCTGTCAGACACATGGAATGATTTCTAATATTAGCCATGTGGAGATATCAATTTGATGTGATAAATTAATAAATTGTAGACCCTGGGAGAGAGCTGCTGGCCGTACTTACACCACTGTGCATTGTGGCAGCCTACTCCAAGCTGTTCATCATGTTTTGCTTCACCTTTGAAATTATTCAATTAATCCAGCTGATGATTTGATCCTGCAGATATTTATTATTGAATTCAAATTACCATCAGCACTGGACCATCTTCTTCTATCTCCCATATCAGTAGAAACGAAGCATCTTTCATTAGTTTTCACCAATCTACAGTATAAAACAGTTTAAAAGACTGTTCATGGCAGTGCACTAGGTCAATGCCCTAAGGAAGAGAATGGTTTTTAGTCCCTCCATTTTGATTCTGTGACTCTTGGCTGCATAGGCAACCAGAACATAAGAAAAAGTTTCCTTATGATTGAAAGCACAACTTTACATTTTGGCTTTTGGTTTCATTCCATGGTATTAATTTGCCCTATCAGACTTAAAACTTGGTTAAATTATCCCTCTCCCTTTATATTTCTTAGCACCCAGCTTTTCTGCTGCATAATTATGCCAAAGTTATTTTTGCATTGGTAGTGCTGTGAAATTATTTAGCATATATTGTTTCTGTCCTTATGCCTTTTTCTTTCAGATAGAGAGTGACTGGAATGTGAAGCCATTGAAACCTTTAACTTATCTCTCTCTTACCAAACCACTGTCAAACAGAATGACCTACTCAAGCAGTTCCCTAATAAATCTTAACTTTAACTCCAAATGTTTCATGTGCAGTCCAGTGCTTCTTTCATCTTGCCTCCATAAAGATATATCTGACTAAGCACACATCCACTGACGTTAACCTGTTTTGAATAGCTAAAGATGCAAGGACTGGCCTTATCAATAGGCAGTACAACAGTTACTTCAGGCAGCAGAAACTAAGGGGCAAAAACTAGGTAGAGTTATGCATGCCATATCCTACCCTCACATACAGTAACAACAATAGTGTTTAAAGTAAAATACAACAACACCAACAGAGAAAGGCATCTCTTGGAACCTCCTGGGAATCATCTGGACCTTTGGACAGATCTTCTAAACCTAGAGACAGATGTCTCCAATAATGAAACTTCTGACCACTCCTCCAAGATATGGGTCCTTTAAACAAAACAAACAAGATTTATCAACTATGTGACTTAACTTGAACTGTGTAGCCTGTTTAATTTCTCCTTCATTAATTTCTAGTGTTTTGTCCTTGAAAAAACTCTGCAAGCATTTGAGGCTTCTTTGGCAGACAAAAACATTAAAAATCACATAGGAGAAAAGTCACAATGTTAGAGTTACAGTCCTACATTTTTGTCTCAGATGTTATTTCTATTGTCAGTTGTTGCTACTGCTGCTGCTGTTGTGTGCCTTCAAGTCATCTCCGGCTTATGGCAACTATAAGGTGACCCTATCATGTGGTTTTGTGGGGCTGAGAGTGTGTGATGCACCAAGGTCACCCAGTGGGTTGCCATGGCCAAGTGGGGAACTGAATGCTGGTCTCCAGAGTTGTAATCCAATGCTCAAACCACTTCATTATGCCAGGTCTCTACCAGCTATATGCATGCACAAAAAACTGTATGAAAAATAGTCAGATTCATTGTTTGCTTAACCAGACTTAACCAGATATTCTTAGTATTAAAGCTGGAATTAAAATTTAAAACATTTCTGACTTGCCTATATTTAAAATGCTACAGGTCCAACAATGCAGAAGATTTAGAAAGGGTACTTCTAGTGGGGTGTGTTTATTTTTAGTGCTCCTTCCCACTTCATTTTTGGGTTTTAGCATACATCAAATAATGTAAGGAGACTACAAAAACCTATCCATTTACAAACTTGTGTATTATAAAGTATTACTTCTCACATAGGCCCTTTTCACAGCTTACCTGCTTCCAGCGTGGGCACGCGCGGATCATGTGAGCAGCCTCTTCCGCGAGGCACTCGCGTCCCTGCTGCTCCTGCTCTGTAGCAGCTGCCTGCCGGCCAGCAGGCAGTGTAAGCGCTCTGCCTCTTCCTTCGGCAGCGCAGCCAGGTACTTTCCCTGGCTGTGCTGGGGGAGGAAGTGCAAGGGCCGTGTCTCCGGAGGCTCTGCACAGACGGTAAGTGCGAGTAATGTGTGATCGCGCATCATTTTCAGCCAGAAGCCAAAAATGATATATTGTGCAATTGGCGCCTGCTGGCCCGGGCAGCGTTGCGGGATTGCGAGGACGTGATGTGGAACAGTCCTCACAATTGTGGCCCTTTCACATGACAAATGCCGTGCGAAAAGGGCCAAGTCAGAACTGACCACATCTCTCTTATGTAAACATTTAGGCCCTTTTTGCATGCCAGTCCTGTTGCGAAATGGCCTCAGAAGCATCGCACAATCACGAGGACTGTTCCACATGATGTCATCGCAATCATGCTATGCTCCCAAGGCCATTAAGGGGCAATCGTGCATTATATCATTTTCTGCTCATTGCAGAAAATGATGCGTGATCGCATGTCGCTCCCGTGCCCCACATGCACTTACCTTGTGTGCAGAGGCTCCGGAAGCATGGCCGTCGTGCTTTCTCCCCAGCACAGTCTGGGAAAGTATTCGGCTGCCCTGCGGAAGGAAGGGGTGGAGCACTCACGCTTCCTTCCAGCCAGCATGGAGCTGGTGCAGAGGGGAAGCTGAGGGAATGCGAGTGCCTTCCAGGCGAGGCTTTTCGTGTGATCCCTGCACGACACCAGGGGCACCAGGTAAGGTGCGAAAAGGGCCTTAGTTACAAATTTCAGTCTGAAACAATTAAACCTAATTCACCAAGAACTGAAGAAGCTACTTTGGGATACATAGCTACATTTCTATCTAACAGCCTGAAAGTGCTGCAGTTGAATGTCAGACCAGTAAATTATTGCCAACCAGGATTTAATCCTGGCTAAGACTGCTGGGGCAGAAGAGGAGGCTCCCACACTTGCCCAGTAACTTGATGGACATATTCCAAAAGTTCATCAGGATGTCTTTGTTACCCTGATTTCTGGGGTCCCTTGGGGGACACCTCAATGTGCTACAGGTGATGGGGAATGGAAACTAGCCAGAGCACAAACAATAGCAATGTGAGAGGCAGGGTAACCTAGCGGGATCTTTTTACCCAGTTTTTATGAGGTCAGGCCAAGCCAAAAACCACACAAAGATGTCCAATAAATGATTTTATTGAAAGAAAGTCTCATGCACCAACACAATCACTCACACACCCACTCAAGACCTATTAAGAAACCAAAGAGAGGAAAATGGATAGGGAAATATTGAAGGGATGTAGCTAGGGTGACACTGCACCTTTTCCTGAAGTCCTTGGTCCAGGAAAAAGACTGAGGAAGTGGGACTCATCATGGAGAGGGCTGAGGAGATTACTCAACAGATGCAGCATCGGTCTGCTGGGGTGACCAGGAGCAATCAGAAGAAACGCTAAAAAACGGGGACTATTTGTAGGGGAAAAAGTACCTGGAAGACTAATCCTTTCCCGGAGAGAACAATGGGTGTTACAACGAAAAAGAAACTCTCCAAAGGTAACTTCCTTTGCATGATGGGATTACAAGGTGTTGCTGTGTCTTTGGCTGTGTCTGATTGTGGTGTGAATTCAGGTAAATGGTTCTCGCTTGATAAGATATTTGCTCAACTTGGAGCAAATATGCTAATGCCCTCAAGTCAGCTTCTTGGGGCTAGGGACCCTTTGTTTCTTGTGGGCTTACACACCTTGCGGCTACGTGGCTGGGGATTTTACTGGCCTGACCTGGTTTTCAGTCGTTCGACCGTGACTGCCTCCGTGCTCATCCGGGCGACCTCTCAGGCACATGGAATTATATTTGATATCAAAATTGTAGACCCCGGGATAGGGTTTTTCCAGTGGAGTAACATATTCTCAATTGCTTCAATGCTCTGTCTAACTGCCTATTAAATTTGAGCACGTGTGTAGCATTTTGTTTACAACACAGGATTTGGATTGGGGTAGTGCATTGAATTTGGGTAGTGCACTGAATAGTGCTGCCTGATAATCTCCTTTCCTGAGATAAAAGAAGCTTATTTTGTAAGTAGTGTTGACAATGTCATGACTAATCATCTTGGGAAGATTTTCACATCCAAATCAAGTCCTCTTTATAATTGAAGTTGCCATCAGCTCCAGGAACATGCCTGGAATTGGGCCATGTGGCATATGAGTTTCATATAGCCCTTTGCTTTGAAGTCCAGGAACAGTGATCCTTCCCTAAAACCAGGTGCAGCTCCCATATGTAATTCAACCACCCAAATCACTTTTCCAGATCTGGGAGGGTATTTGTAGCTACTTCCAGATTTACTTTTGTGAGATAGTGGAGTGCACAGTTAAACCTGGAGAAGTAAACTAGTATCTGGACCTAGAATTTGTCCAGCCTTGATTTAAACAGGAACACTTAGTGGGGCATATCCCAGATCAGGTCAGAAAGATGTTGATCTAATTATTTTGATCAAATCAGAACACTGGGCTGGGTGTATTGTTGTATGTCTTCAATAGCAGCTAGCAATTACATTTCTACACTGTTTATCAGTGTGAAGCACTCCCTAAGCAATTTACAATGTATTTAGCTAATTGCCCCCAACAGACTGGCTACTCATTTTACTGACCTATGGAAAGATGGAAGGCTGAGTCAACCTGGAGCCCTGCAGGATCGAACTCACAATGTTGTGGCTGCAGTACTGGCATTTAACCACTGAGCAACCAGGCTCTTCAAGTTGTTTCTGATTTATGGCAACCCTAAAGTGACCCTATTATGAGATTATCTTGGTAAAGTTTGTTCAAATCGTGATTGACTTTGCCTTCCTCTGTGACTTACCCAATGTCATCCAGTGGGTTTCAATGGCTGAGCATTGAACCCTGATCTCCAAAGTTATAGTCCAATGCTCAGACCACTACACCATGCTGGCTCTCAGCATGGCATACTAGACTGGTTTTCTGCTCAGGTCAGAATGATGTTGATCTGGGAGTGGTGATGCATGTTGTTATTTGCAGGGATGAAGGACTAATTAAGTTGGATTTACTCTGCGGAGCCAAATGGATTCTTAATTTCTCTTGGGGATTGCCCTACTGGCTCTACAAGAACCCTAATAGATCTCTAAAGCACATAAAAGTTATTGACATAATCACCCCTCCTCATTCTAATTGTGTCAGTGGGACACCAAGTACAATGGGAGTACAATGTATCAGACAAGTAAATTCAGATTTGTTCTTCATCAGGTGCTGGAATGGTTCAGGGTTCAGTGGGCCATCTTCCCATGGATACATCATGCCAGTATGGCTGCCATTTTGGATGCCCAAAAGTAACGTTCCATCACACAATGCTACTTTGGGTAGTATATCTGGACTTTCTTCACTGTTCCAAGGCACCTTTTGAAGCTCAAACTAGCCTCAGAGAATGATTTTTTTTCAGCTGGAAAAAATGTGAGGAGTTTTCTGCCAATGTTTGGGGATGCCAGGATGGTTAGTGGTAGTTTGGTGGGGGGAAGGACCCCACAGTATATTCTGAAAGGCTGGGCTGCATGATTCCCACTCCTGTTCTAGAGCATGACACTTTCATAGAGTGCTTTGTGAGTGGGAGTATACATAAAGTCAATGACATGTAACTAACTACATTTTTTTTTGCTTTTAAAAAGCAAAGGCCTAATGTACCTTTGTTTGTATTTCTTTCATTTCCTTTTCTTCTGTTACAACATAAAAGATAATACTGGACTGTTTAATTACCCAGAGGTCAGGAAATATAAAAGTTACATTTAATTCATTTAATTCATGTACTGTGGTCCTTATGGGCATATTTTTGATTATTATGGTATTATTAAATGTTAATAGGGCAAATTCGGTTTGCAGCTTCAGTCCATCACATCAGTACCCAGTAAGGTTGCATGTAATGGCTTAACTGGCAAATGAGATGGCTACCTTAAAAACTATATACGTCACTGTGCTTACTCTTCAGTCCAAGTTTATTTTGTACCTTATTATTACTATGATTACATTTGCTGAAGGGCACTCCACGTGCAAAGTTACACCCATTTAGCAGGCAGTATGATTTTGAATCAATTAACTCAAACTGGAACAACAGGCCATGCAGAAACTTGTATTTGAGCTGGAGCTTGCAAGGACATAGGATTTAATGCTTTGTGTGGGGATGTGTACTGTGATGAAATGCAATGATAAATGAGGCTGAGAGAAGACCCAAAACATTGGGCAGCTGAAGGTGATCAGCAAATTGTGCCATCCTCATGAGTAAAATACATAGTACTCAAGGCATTTTAGCATCCAAGGCCAAAAATTCCATAAGTATCTTTTCCTTTCTGGGTGTAGAACTGCAGTAACAGTAAGTTGAGTAAGTTAAACTGCCAGCTAAAACCAGCTGCCTGAAGCACCCAGTTCACTCTCACTAATGTCACTCTCTACTGTCAGGTTTCTGATTGGACTGCAGCATTGTTGAAGCTCTTCTTGTTGATTTTCATGATTAAAATTAAGAGGCAGAGAGATGGCAGGATGCAAGTTCAAAGTGACCTAGACAATTGGAAAGTACTTTATACAGCGAGGGGAAAAGCTGGTACAGTCAGTCCTCTACATTTGCAGGTTTCACTTTTGCAGATTTGATTATTCACAGATTTTTTGCTGTCACCTCTGCTGCCTCCCCGTGCCATTTTTAATAGGGAGCCTCAGGAGACTGAGAAACTGTGAAAGAGGCTTGTAAGTCACTATTAAATATTGTGTGGGGTGGCAGTGGATGTGGCAGTAAGCCCCATCAGCCACCCACTTCTGCCTTGTAAAGGAATCCTGATGCTTTGAAGGAATCCATGGTGGGTTGAATATGGTGATCATACTTTTTTGTGTGTGAAATATAGTTTGGGCAGACTTAGAGTTATTCACGGTTTTTCCACTTTCACAGCGGTCCTATGCCCATAATCCTAGTGAATGTGGAGGGATGACCATATAAGTGAAGAAAATGTGAGAATAAGTGATTTGGTTGAAGTATTGGATCAAGAGATCACAACCAAAATATAAGCCTGCAGAGCTTTTGCTAAAATTTAATTTTAGATAACAGGCAAACAATTATGCTTGCTCTAACATATTTCAAGTTCAGATTGATACATGGAATGGAGAGATTTACAAATTCACGTATGAGCAATACAGAGTACTAGTGTTAGGTGAAAAAAGAAAGGTAATTTAGCTGAAGTTCTTTAACAAACAATCTTATTCATGTTTACTTAGAAAGAACAGGCATTAAATTTAATGAGACTTACTCCCTGTTATGTATAGAATTGCAGCCTAAATAAATAAAAGTTAATTATCAAGAACATCTATAGATCTCATCAGCCAAGCCTTATGTATATGGGTTCCCTGATTATAGGAATCTAAAATTATAGCCTCCTTGAGTTAATGCATCAAAATGTCACTGGATGTCTTTCTAGATAAGCTGTTTAGCTGCCTTCTTTGCGTACTTACACCCTTCAAACAAGCATAATTCTTTGTTGCAAGTCTAAGCTTATTTATCTAGAGCTATATTTCATTGAACTCAGATTAACAGCTCAATGAACATGATTAGGATAAAGCTAGGTCTAAAATATAATGAGTTCAGTTAAACACATAATCTAGCAAACGGCAGAAGGACTAACAAAGCTCTAGTGTTATGCCTGTCAACCCTCGAACAACTGACAATTATCTGCTTAATACTGCATAGCCAAATTTGACAGCTGTCCAGATTTTGTTCACTCTCTTCCTTTTAAATAATAATCAAGATAAAATATTTTGATAAGTACTGTTGTTCTTGTTCTTGCTGTTATATCTATTTCTATTCTGCCTTTTCCCCAGTTTGGGACGCAATGTAGCTTACAACAAACTAAAAACCATATTGTTATTAAAAACAATATTTTAATTTAAGGGACCTAGTGCCGGTGTGATTTTTGAGACCCTGCTACTGCCCCCTCCAAGGACCCATCCATGTGTTTAGAGCTCTGAGGGTCACATGTGAGAACGGTTGCATGCATGGATTACAAGCAAGCATTCTTACTGGCACCTCCTTCTTGCTCTGGGAGAAACCTTTGAGGCCCCTTCCTAAACTGCAAACCCAGGATTCCATAGGATGTTGAAATTGGAATAATAGCACTATAACAGTCTAGTGCGGAAATGGCCACAAGGCCTAAGACCTGGCCTCAGAGCACATTTATACCTTTTTCTGCCACATACATTTTAGGTTGCATTCATTATTTGACTTCTTTTCTCATTAGGCCTTGAGTTCTTTCTGTGGCTGTTTTCTCATGGCATTTGCCATGTGAAAGGGCACCTGGAGCGTTGCACAATTGTGAGGAGCGATCTGCATGATGCACTCACAATTGTGCAACACTCTAGGGTAGGGCAGGCGCTGCTCATGCACTTGTTCATTTTTAACTTTCAGGTGAAAATGGTGCGCTATCGCGCATTGCTCCAGGGCCCTGCGCGCACTTGCCATGCGTGTGGAGCCTCTGGAGCCGTGGCGGTCGCACTTCCTGCCCCAGTGCAGCCTGGGAAACTCCCAGACTGCGCTGTGGAAGGAAGAGGCAGGGCTCTCACACTGCCTGCTCAGGAGCAGGCAGCTTGTGCGGAGCTAAAGCAGCGGGGATGCGAGAGCCTCTTGCTGGAGGCTGCTTGCACAATCCTTGCACCCCAGCGCTGAGAAAAGGTAAGCTGCAGAAAGGGCCTGTGACAAGAATATGTTACCTGCTCTGCTCATGAATCCCTTCTTGAAGCCATCTCAGTCCTTTCTCACCTTATAACAAGCTTTGTAATCAGGTCTACTTGGTCTGCAACATGAATTTTTTTGACAAATCTTATCCATATTGCTGCTTGTACCTAAATAAAGATTTTATCTTGCTGCAATTGGTTTAATGTCCTTCACAGTTCAGCTGCAGGCTCATCTAATAAACTGTACTCTCCTTTCTAGCCCACAGCAAGGGTACATTTTATAACCAGTTTTAGTTTGACCAAAGGAGAAAAACAGTTACAGTTGTAACTGCTGTTAACAAATTCCATCCTGGGGAGTATAATTTTAATATTAAAAATCATCTGAGCCAGAGATGTCCGGGATGGCGTGTAGACAGTCAGGCTAATGACTGAACAAAGATCAAAGACCAGAAACTCCCCCCGTCACGTCTCCACAGGAAACCTCGGAAAGGCACATCCGCACAGGTAATAGGCCATCAGCTACAAAAATACTTTGGATGGATTGCCTGATTCCCCCAGAATGTTTGAAACAAGTGAGACATACCAAAGCAAGGTCCTGTTACATGATGCGGTCATTATACGGCCATCATGCAGCTATCACACAGCCATCAGGCAGCTATCATGCAACCATTATCCTTTCCAGGAAAGGGTCTGCCCTGAGGCATGTTTCACCCTATAACTAGACCCCCTTTTTGAGATTCCATTTTGGAGCTCTCCCATGCTAGACTAGCAGACCGTTACTCTGTTAGTTGAGACTCCCCTCAGCCCCCTCCCTGAGCTGAGTTTTTCTCCGCTTTGCCTTTTCTCCCACCAAAGACTTCAAGATCAGGTACAGTATCACTGCCTCTAATTCCCTCCACTTTTCCCCTATAATTATTCACCTCTTTTCATCTTGACAGTCCTTGTATGCTTGTGTCAGTGAATGCGTTATATCTGTGAGTGTGAATAAACTTTGCCAATGTTACCAAATAAAAGACAATTTAAAAGGACACTTGACTTTTCTTTCTCTTTCTCATGCAGTCTGTCCTATTAGACAAAGGATAAAAAGATCTCACTGGCTTGCCCTGCCCTCTGCTTTGCCAAGTTGTGCTCTGCTAATTTCCCCAACTTTTGTAAAATTCAGATGTCACCCCCAGGGACCCCCAGAAGCCAGGGTAACACAGTTCTCCCTCCACATTTGTGAGTCTGACTCTTGCGAATCTGATTATTCACGAGGCACCTGTGCCTCTCCTCCTCCCATTCCCTTCCATTTCACCAGTGTGAAGAAAGAAGGCAAGCATGCTGAGGTGAACTGTAAAGCAATGGGGTGGCGGAAAACACACGTGCATGTGCTTTGCCTGTGCCGTTTGGAGTTCTCCCCTCCCATTGCTTTGCCTCTGAGCTGGCACTAAGAACTTGTGAGAGGCAAAAAGAAGAGCAATGAGGTGGCAGAAGATATACGCACATGTGCTTTCCCTGTGCCCGCCAGAGCTCTCCCCTCCCATTTCTCTGCCTCTGCCCTATGCTGAGCACTTGCACCCAAGCAAAAGGTAAAGCAGTTGTGGAGGCACATATACTCGTTCCTTCTCCCCTTCAGAGCTCCCCCCTTCACTCCCTTGCCTCTGGTCTGGGCTTGGAGAAGGAAGCCTCCCATGCAAAAGCCCTGGAAGAGAATGGGAGGGGATTGCGGGGGGTAGTTATTCACAATTTTTACACTTTTGCGAGTGCTGAACCCTCATGAATGTGGAGGGGTGACTGCATTCACCAGATTGAATGTATACCAGTTGTTTTAACAAACTCTGAAACCTCCCATCAGTATATATTCTGTTTCAGTCACAATTCTGTAACATATCTGCTTTGTTATGGTCAGGAAGAAGTCAAGATTACATCTTCAGATTCAGTGCCATCTTATGCTTATACTATTCTTTGTTTTTAGCAAAATACTACGAATAATGATAAACAATGTGGCAAGATAGGAACTGAGGTGGGAGCATTTTGTTTTTCAGAGGCCTGGGGAAAATTGCTCCAGCTACCTCACTCACCATTACTTGTACCTTTATCAGTCTGCAGGGATTGCACATCTTTTCAAAGCCTAGTTAACATAGTGGGCTTTGCTCCTCAATTTCTGCAGCAATATCTATGAAAAGGCCCCAGAATATTCTTTCCCTTATTTGCAACTTTGCTTTCGGTGCAATCATGCTCCATATTTTAGGATCTCAATTAAATTTTGGTAATATGTGGATGACTCCAGTGGAATTATAGGCCTGTATTTTTCATTAATGTCCAGCATATACATACATTCCATTCTTAGCTTTAAAACTCCCTCTGTATGTCATCATATATTAGAGAGTTGTAGACTGTGGCATCTTCCTCACTCATTTTTTTAATGTTGGAAATTACTATTTCCCACAAATAAAGAGTGGTGGTAACCATGTGACCAAGCTGCCTTGTATACCAACCAGTTTTACAGCATAAGTGAGGCAGATAACCTGTCTCTGTACCACCTACTTTGTGTGCATGTGTGCCTTCAAGTTCTCAGTCACAAATTTCATAGGGTTTTAATAGAATCATACAAGCACAGAGCTGGAAGGGGTCTATAGGCCATAGAGCCTGTTCAAAGTAAGGAATCCAGCTGGAGCATCCCCAGCAGGTAGCTGTTTAGCTTCTTTTTGAAGACATCCAGAGAAAGAGATCCCACCACCTTTCTGGGCAGTTGGTTCCATTGCTGAACTGCTTTCACTCTCAAGATCGTACTGCTAATATTCAATCAAAATCTATTCTCCTGTAACCTAAAACCATTACACTTCATCCTACCTTCTGGCGTAGCGGAGAACAAACCGATACCCTCCTCTCTGTCCTTTAGATATGTCACCCCTCAGTCTTTTCTTCACTGGCTTCAACATGCCCAGCTCCCCCATCCTTTCCTCATGTGTTCTGCTGTCCCTACCTCTTGTCAGAATTGCTGTCCCTCTCTTAACCTGATCCAACTTTCTAAATTAGGTGCCCAGAAGGGAACACAGTACTCCAGATGAGGTCTCACTAGTGCAGAATATAGTGGGACTATTACTTCCCTTGTCTTGGAGACTATGGTTCTATTAATGCAGGTTAAAATATTGCCTTCTTTGTTGCAGCATCACATTGTTGGATCATTTTGAGCTTACAATCAACAGTAATCCCAAGGTCCTTTTCACCCATGCTGTTGCTAAGCTAAGTATTTTCTATCCTATAAGTGGATAGGATCGATTGTGTATGCTGCCAGGTGGTGGAATACCCTTCCATAGGGGTCCAGTTGGCCCCCTTCTTGCTCTCTTTCTGCAAGCGGGTGAAGATCAGCAGGCTTTTGAGACGAAAACTGGGTTAGCAGTAGCATGTCTAAAGTGGTGTGCTGTATTTTATTTTATTTTTAAATTTATGTTTTAAATATGTCTTGACTGTTATAATCATGATTTTAATAACATTGGCATTTAACTGTCGCAGAATAGAATTTTGAAAATACATATACATACATACATACATATATATATATATATAAAAATATTTTTACATTTTTGAAAGCTGTTTTGGATCCCATCTCAGAAGAAAGGTATGGCATAAAGTCAGTAAATAACTAACTAACTAAATAAACCGGTGTGCATTTGTGTTTTTTTGGTTTTGTTTTTGTTTTTTTACATTTCCCAATGTCAAAACTGGGTTTTTTTTAAAAAAACTCTATTTCCCTCTCTAAAGGATTGTGGGCTAATTGCTTTCTAGCAGAGTAAACAAAGGGATCTGGAATGGACTGATTGTTAACAAAATGTTGAAAGTAGTCCTGGTAGCTTCTCAGTGCCTTGGTTGAGTAAAGTGAGTATGGAAGGTTCTGGTAGGAAATGCGCACAGCACAGCACATAGCAGGGGTGCTTGCCTGCTGCCCCTGGGCCTGACTATTGTTTTCTGGAGTTGGGCAGTTGAGAGAATTACCTTAGAACCATTGAGTCAGGCTCTCCCAAACAATCCACAATGAACTTATGACCTGGCCATGCTGAAGTCATCTCTGATCTACTTTTGCATGTCTTCCCAGTCAGCCCACATGGCCTTTCAGTCATAACTGTATACAACTTATTTTCATGCCAACTAATGTTTGCCAATTAGACCATATCAAAGTGTGGGGGTGTACAGCTGCTAACAATTGTGCAATAAAGGTTGACATTTGTAAGAATGGGATTCTGCTCTAGCTGATCCTATAGTAGTTGTGTGCACTCATACAAAACAGGCAAGGTAAGCAGCTGTTCCCAGAATCACATACTGAGCATGTGTGAAGATCAAGACAGAAAGAAAACGAGAAAGCAGATTAGCCTGCCTCAGAGTAGATCTATAAGTTTCACCACCAAAATGGAAATCATAAAGAAAAGTAGAGACTGTTTAAAGAAAATCTCAGGATGCCTTTTGGAAGAAGCTTCAACTCATTTCAAGAAGGATATTGACAAGCTGGAATGGAGGGTGATCAAAATGGTGAAGGGTCTGGAAGCAGCTAAGGAATGGCTTAGGGAGCTGGGTATATTTAGTCTGCAGAATAGAAGGTTAAGAGGGGACATGATAACCATGTTTAAATACTTGAAAGGATGCCATATAGAAGAGTGAGCAGACTGTTCTCCACTGTTCCAGAGACTAGGGCCCTTTCCACACGGCATTTTCCATGCGAAAGGGCGCCTGGAGTGTCACGCGATTGTGAGGAGCGATCTGCATGACACACTCACAGTCGTGCAACACTCCAGGGGTCGGCAGGTGCCGATCGCACACCTTTTCATTTTCAGCTAGAAGCCAAAAATGGTGTGCGACCATGCATTCCTCCCGGGCCCTGCATGCAGTTACCTGGCGTGCGGAGCTCCAGAGCTGCACTGGTCACGCTTCCTGCCCCAGCGCAGCCTGGGAAGGTTCCAGGCTGCACTGCAGAAGGAAGAGGCGGGGCTCTCGTGCGAGCAGACAGCTCGTGTGGAGCTGAAGGACCCCGGACGTGAGAGCCTCTTACCAAAGGCTGCTTGCACGATCCCTGCACCCCAGTGCCGGAAGAAGGTAAGACGTGGAAAGGGCTTAGGACAGGGAACAATGGATTCAAACTACAGGAATAGAGATTCCACCTAAACCTCAGGAAGAACTTCCTGATGGTCAGAATTGTTTGGCAACAGAGTACGCTGCCTGGCATTGTGATGGAATCTCCTTCTTTGGAGGTTTTCAAGCACAGGCTAAATGGCCATGTGTTGGGGGTGGGTTCCTGCTTGCAGGGGGTTGGACTGGATGGCCCTTGTGGTCTCGTCCAACTCTATGATTCTATGGTTCATAGAAGATTCAAATGTTTTTGTTTAGTTATGCAAGGGTTATCTGACCTGGTTGTTTCATTTCACCTGTGCATATTGTTAGTTTTGAATAAAACGTTTACCGAAACATGTTGAACTGTTATCTTTTGTGGTGCAAGAACCTATCCCCATTCTTTCCATGTTATTTCTACCCAGGTAGCAAAATTTCTGTTAAAGAAGTAAAGCCCAGGAATACACCTGCTTCATTAACTGAGGTATACTAAGCTATACTTTTATTGCACTCAGCTTGGTGCAGCCACTGATCGTCCTTGGTGACTCCCTCACTTCACTTATCCCTTAAAGCTGGCTCTGTAGGGGTTATATAGGCACATCCTCTATAATTGGCTTATTACCCCTTTAAAGCCGTCTAAACCCGCGTCCTGTAACAATAAAGTCTGGTGATTAATTATTTTTTGTTTAGAGACATTTATTCATTCATTCATTCATTCATTCATTCATTTAGCCAGTCAGTCAGTCTTGGGTCCAGGCTCTAATAAATTCCTCTGGGAACAGGACCAAGAAATGGTGCATATAAAATAATCTCTTATAGAATGTAAGCATTGTAAGTCTGATGTGCCACTCTGGTGGGGGGAGCAAACTGCCTTGCAGCTTGTCGTGTCAGAAAAGAGAGGGCGAATTTGTTGCCCTCCAGATATATATGAACTGTTGTATGTCCATTGTATTTGAATCTTCCTTTGGTCACATTAGGTAGAACGGAAGATCTCCAACGTGCTCTGCACTTAGACAGAAAGGTAAGAACATGGCAATTAAAAAAAAAAGTAGGATCATGAGGCAGGTTTTAGTTAAAGGGCGCTGAATATGGCAGTAGAATGAGCTTGGCTTTCTTTCGCAACCAGTCTCCATATTTGTGATCAGATTTTTCAAGTAGGAGGAAGTTGTCTGTATCAGAACAGGTAAAATTTGGATTGTGCTGCCACTAGCCTGAAATAGTCTGGGCTTAGCATGCCTAAAAGACTGCCTGAACCTGTTCACCAATTGAGGCTGAAATCCTACTGACACTCATGTGGGAGTAGATTTAATTAAATAGGGACTTACTGCTGAATGAGAGGCAGCATGGTGTAATGGTCCAAGTGTTGGTATGTGATTATGGAGAGCAGGGTTTGATTCCCCACTCAGACGTGGAAAACCCACTGGGTGGCCTTGGGCACATCACACGCTCTCAGCCCCAGAAAACCCCATTAGAGTTGCCGTAAATTGGAAACACTTTGAAGGCATCCAACAACAACAAACTTCCTTGCCTGGGTATTCTCTTTTTCATAGGTTAAGTGACTACCAGAGAAAGGGCTGTTTCTGTGGTGACCTCATGTTATGGATCACATTTACCTGGTGGATTTTTATATTCATTTAGGAGCCCATGAGAAAGTCCCTTACTTTGTGCTATTAGTGATGTTTTAATTTTTTTTTTAACTGCCATTTTCTTTTCCGAGTCTCCTGCTTTTATTTTGCTGGGGTTTATTGTTGTATTTTTAAACAGTGCGTTTCAAAAACGTTTACATAAATAGTACTGAGGAGGAGAAAAAGATGGTATGTAATAAAATAACTCGGTGTAAGCTATCTCAGTATCACTCCTTTTCAGTTCACCCTGTGATTATTGCTTCCTGGGAGCACCTATACCCTTGGTTCCTGTGATGTGAGATACAGAGTGACAACAAAACTGTTATAGTGCGTTGATTGTTTCATCTGTCCATTGTGATATTGAATATGCTAATATAACCCTTTGTTGCATCTTCCTCCTCAAGCTTTTCATCCTTTTTTCCGCCCCATCATGAATTGAAAAATGCGCACAGTCTTGCCAATGCTAATTTTCTGCTGAAGCCTACACACATTTGCTCAGAGGTAACTTCTAGTAAGTTCAGTGGTGTTTTGTCTTGAGAAAGTATAAATTAGATTTAAGCCATTTCCGCACTACACTGTTATAGTGCTATTACTCCACATTCGACATCCTATGGAATCCTGGTCCCTAAACTGCAAACCCCAGGATTCCAAAGGATGTTGAAAGTGGAGAAAGTGGAGAAGAACTTCCTGACGATCAGAGCTGTCTGGCAGTGGAATCTGCTGCCTCGGAGTGTGATGGAGTCTCCTTCTTTGGAGGCTTTTAAGCAGAGGCTGGATGGCCATCTGTTGGGAATACTTTGATGTGGGTTCCTGCACAGCAGGGGACTGAACTGGATGCCCCTGGGGTCTCTTCCAACTGCATGATTCTGTGAATAATAGCATTATAACCTCCTAGTGTGGAAATGGCCTTAGTCACCCTTCAGAGCCAGCGTGGTGTGAGCCTCGAACTCTGACTCTGGGGACTAGGGTCATGGAAACGCACTAAGTGGCCTTGGGTAAGTCACACTCTCTCAGTCTCAATTGGAGGCAAATGCAACCTTTGTCTGAACAAATCTTGCCAAGCAAACCCCGCGACAGGTTCACCTCAGGGTCGCCCCAGAAAACCCCATGATAGGTTTGCCTTAGGGTCACCATAAGCGGGAAACAACTTGAAAGCACACAACAAAACGTATTGTACTTGACAGCAACAGGACTTAGGTTATTTCTGCACTAGACTGTTAGGGTGCTATTATTCCACTTTCAGCATCCCATGGAATCCAGGGGTTTGAGGCCCCTCCCTAAACTGCAAACCCCAGGATTCCATAGGATGTTGAAAGTGGAATAATAGCACTATAACAGTCTAAGTGAGGAAGTGATCACAGTCTTATCGATTTAAGGTGGGCTCCTCCGAGGACAACTCAACCTCCAGGCTGGACCCAAACCACGGCCCCGGGTGCGAACCCCCGGGCTTCGCGGTGGTTACTGGGATACCCAGCGCGAGAACGCGGCAGCAAGGGCGGCCTTCCTCGCCAAATTAGGCTCGCGCCGCAGCCGTTCTCCTCAGAGTTTCCCGCCCAAACCACTCCTCGCCTCGCGCGGGGCCGGCCTGGGGGAGGGGCGAGCCCGGCCGCGGCTGGAGCGCGCCGCCTCGCGCTCTGCCTCCCCGCTCGTCACCCCGCGATGCCGGGGCCGGAGCCCGGGGGCCGGAGGCGGCGGCGGCCGGAGTCTTTCTCATGAATTTTTCGGCGGGAGGCAGAAGCAGCCGCCGCGGCCGGAATCCACGTTCGTTCCCCGGGTATGTCTGCCTGCCTGCCTGCCTGGCCGCCCGCCTGCCCCTTTCCCGTCTTCCGCAGAGCAGCTGAGGGGGGAGATTGGGCTGCCTCCTTACCCCCATCCCAGGGTGGGACTGGAGGAAAGGGCAGTGCTGCCTTCTTCGTAAATTAATCTCTTTCTTAACTCCAATGTGGCGGGACTCCAGCTTCCCTGAAACTCCTGTGGGAGCCTTGGCAGTGGTGGTGGTGGGGAAGAGGCACTCTGCACATGTTCCAAGAACATAGCTGACATAGGCTCCTCTGTCAGTCTCCCTCCCTCCCTCCCTCCAGGCTTGTCGCCAAAAGCATGGCTTTAATTAAACTAGATGTGAGGGCTGGATATACATTGGGCAGACAGTGCCAGGCTGAAAATATGCGTTGTTTTTTTTGTCATTTAATGTGTCTGTGGAATGGCTTTGTTTACTTGATGATGAAATGTATTCTTGGCATGTTCAGAGGCACTTTCTTCTTTCAAAATATCATTATTCTAAGCTTTGCCATTGAAAACAAGTTCCTGATCAGAGCCTTGGCTCATGTTCCGCCTGGGTGGAGCATTTCAGTTGTGTCTGGAGACGGGTTGAAAGCGGGATTCCCAGCAGTGTCACACTCCAGTTCATACAAAGTAGGAAGAGGGTTGGATGGCTTTACATTAGAACAGATGCTTAGGGTCAGAAAAAAACATCAAACCTGGTTTTCAGAGCCTATTGAAGCAAGGGGAAACAGAGGAAAAAATTTGAGTAGTGATTACACCACAGCCAGTGTTAGCATCCCTAGGAGGACATCATAGCCTATGGAGTCTTCATTGATTGTTTGATACTTGCTCACCCTTGCTTTTGTCTGGATTTATATTTGGTGTTTAAAAGCAGTCAAACTGATATGCCATCTATTGCCTCATTCTCATTCCTCACATATATTGTTGTCTCTTCTGAAAACCATGCCATACTGTACCTTTTTTTCCTTTGTGGCTAGTAATTGCGTAGCTGAAATGCAAACAAAAGTGATTTTTTAAAAAAATGTTCCACTTTTCTTTTCTGCAAAAGATATAATTGCTCTGCCACAGTTTTAGGGGGTGGGGGAGATTTTGATAAGTGAAAGCCATATAGCCACAGGAGGCTGGAAGAAGGTGGTGTGTAAGAGCAAGTGTAGCAGCATATGGATGCTGGATATTGCTTATTTTAAAGGCTGTTCCTTATTCCAAAACATCACAGTCAATTCAGGTTTCTTGGCTAAAGAAGAAATGACTTCCTTTTTTAATCTTTGCATTTATGTCAAAATGCTTTTAAAATATGGGGATATAGTCTGTTTCTGCATTAGACTCCCTAAACTGCAAATCCCAGGATGCCATAGGATGTTGAAAGTGGAATAATAGCACTTTAACAGTCTAGTGTGGAAATGGCCATAGAGCCAGCTTCCTCCCTGTCCCCCTGGCCTTGCCACTATTTCTTCCTCTTTCCCAGCAGGTCTGGTTATCCTCCGTGTATGCTGCTTTCATATGCCCTTTCTTTTGCCATTTGGCTCTGCTCATGTGAGTTTCTTCTCTATAAATTCTTCTATTTTCATGGTGTTTGTGATCTGATTTACTGTACAGAGGCTTTTTCTACAGAGGGAGACAGATGAATGTTTCTAAAAGTTCTTCTCTTTGGAACCAAAGTAGTATTAGCAAAAGTGTAATTTTGAGCTGTCGCTATCCTCTTCGATCTCATGTTGCCCAGCCTAAAATCAAGAGTCAGTGCTATGCTCCCCCCTGCCTCCCTGACTATGTGATTGGAATCCTTCTTTGGGCTCTTGTGAGAAAGCAGGAAGCCAGCTTGTCCAAATATTCAGTGGGGAACATCTCGTCCAAAGCCCGTGGAACAAGTGAGCAAGGCTGTTGGTTTAATATGGAACAGACAGAGAGAGATGTGCAGAATTTTGTGCACTTTTTTGTTTTTTTAAATCAGATACTGAGTTACATGCACATGCTTTGGAAGAGAGGGCTAAAACGAAGTAGAAGAGCAGGCATTTACAAACTCCCTTCTTTTACTTGGAACGGAATGTAGATTCCCCAGTTCTGTGTCCAGAAGTAGAATTCATTAAGCAATGTATTCATTGTCTGTGTTTTTTCCCTGCCCTTTCAAGAGGTCTCAGTTGTTTTGTTTTATATTTTTTAGTCCATTGATTTCAAAATATTACACTGGCTTTGAGATAATTTTTTTTTGTTATGTTTGGAGGAGCTAAGTGGATAGGAAAACACTGATGAAAATGACTTAATACACTTGCAATGTTCTTTTGCTTTTCAGCTTCTTCAGTAGTGACAGAATTTTTTTTTTATTTAAGTAGGCAAGAGTTGCTGTGTCTGTACTGTATATAAATTGCTGTATCCTATGCTGGAAATTTTATCTCTTGGATAGCTTTTTTCTTTTAAGTCTGTTTTAATAAATATTTAATTTCCTCTTTAACACAACTGGGTTTGTAGTGAAATTATTAGGCTGACACAGCAACAGTCCAACAGGTGCATCTGGTTGTTGAAATCTCTTTTACTCATCAGATTAATCATGACATTTTGTTTTAAAAATATATTTTTTTTGGAAAATATTAAGTCAGCTAAAAAAACAGCTCTGTTGTAAAGGCTGGCATCTGATAGGGTGCTTTCTCTGCCTTCCAGATTGTGGCAGGGGCTCCGGCAGTAATAGAAAAGACCATTTTGAATGTCTCTTTTCTAGGCTGAATTGTCATCTTCCTTAAGTTCGTTTGTTCATTGCTCTCATGATTTATTTCAAACATTACTGCGGTTTAATAGTTCTTTTCCAACATTGGGTCCCAGATGATGAGAGGCTACAGCTCTCATCCTTGTAACCATGTTGGCTGAATACAATAAACTGTAGTCCAGCATCATCTAGGGTCTCTAGTCTTGAAAAGGTTGTTCTGGTTTTAGTGAAACTGTAGACTTTTTAAAAAGGAAACAATATGTGTTCTTTTAGTATCCACTGCCAATAATTGTGCACAGACTCTCCTCACTTATCTGACAGGTTGGGGTCTAGAGCACTGTCAGAAAATGGAACTGATTGAAAAAACAGAATCATGTACCATACTGTAAAGAACATGAACGATATACGGAGGCTCACTTGGGACTGAGTGTGCACAGGTTGCTTGTAAAGTCTCTTAGCTGGCTTGGCACCTTTTTTCCTATTCTCAGTTCGCTTTGCAGGCAGCATGTGCACACGAGGAGTCCCAAGTGAGCCTCCGTAGGCAGGTGAAAGAGCAGAACCCCCATTGAATTAATGGAACTTGTCCTTAATTTGGAAGTGTCAAAAGATTGAGTCATCAGATAATGGGGTGTCAAAAGGTGAGGGCTTCCTTTATAATGAATGTAAAATACTGTCCTAATTTTTTAAAAAGATAATATCCTTAATGTTCATTTCTTATTCTTGATAAATCTCTTCATGTTTAACTTTTTATCCTGTTTCACATTCAGGAAGCTATTTTATATTTTCCCTTTGCATTGTTGCCATTCCAAAAACAAGAGTGTTGGGTTTGAATGAAAGAATCACAGGTACAAAATCACTGGTGGCTGAGCGACCTTTTGGGAGTCATTGTGTTTTACACTTTACAATTTAAACATGTTTATATAACACAATGATGTGTTTGAAATGAGTGATGATATGCCAGGAAGCTGAGACTAGCCACAGCTTTCTGCTATGTGTTCAGAAGTGGAAAATGCGTTTGCAATGGTTTCATGCCTTAAGCAGTTCTCTGTCTAATTGGATGAGCTCTTTTGAGGATTACGTAGGGTAAAAGCAGTAAGGCACAACAGTGGGACCATTAAAAAAATATGCAGTGAAGAATTATTGTGTAGCGCCAACCCATAAGCCAGGTTTTGCTTCAGCAGCACAATCAAAAATTTGTGCACCTGTTCTGTTTGAAGCCTGCCAATGAGAGGAGAGTTGGCTTAGCCTTTTCTACTTACCTAGTTCTGTCTGGAATCTGCAACAAAATGTGACACAGAGCTATTTAAAATGACACTCCCATGTATATGTTGGTTTCAGTAAAGGCCTATGTTTTGACAACTAAAAAAACTAAACATTATTCGCATCATTTAAAAAATTGTTGCCAGATTCCTGCCATTTGGAACATGTAATCCAACCCTCCCAAATGAAAAAAATTGCTGAGACAAAAATAAAATAAAATGAAACAAAATATCCTAACATCTACTGGTTATGCCCTTGGTCTATTTTTTAAAATCTAGGCCAATGTGATGCCCTGTGATGCTTTTAGCTAACCATGATGTGGAGATGGAGCACTGGTGTATATTTTGGTTTTCGGTGAGTTGGCCTCATTCAGGAGAAATAATTTCTTTCCATTGTTGGGGAGAGTGAAATTCCATGGGGTCAGGAAGCACCTCATAACATCAGAAAGATATGTTTTATTTTATTTTTGCTGTGGTGTGTCTGATTTTATTTTACTTTCATTCCCTCATATGTTTTCTGGCTGTTGGTGTTTGAGTGTAACATAGTTTATTCTTTACACACATTCCTTGGGATACCAGACATTCTTATATTGCATAATACATACACCATTCTATGCCAGCCTCTACTTTTGTGTCTCAGAATGGCCTGTATAGGATGCTTTGCAAGGCACCTGATGGGTGTCTCAAACAGCTACATGTGAGATAGTTGCCTTTGTCCTTGTGTATCATGACTGTATCATATGCCAACAATGTCAAGGATCAGTCACAGGTGCAGCGGGTTAGTATTCAGCTCTATACTGCCTGACTGAATAAACTGTACCATCATAAGCCCAATCTGAGATGGGAAACTTGTATATCTAAGCTTATTTTCTCTAGTTGGAGATTGCTGTTATTGACTACTTTCTAGAAGTATGCAACTAAATATTATACTGGCTATTTCAATCAATGTCCTATTGATCTTTTCTGCAGCTCAAAGCCATGTGCAGTTCATTATTGCTCATTCCTGTTTCTAATTTTTGATTTGCTTTGATTTCTCCCTCACTCTTCATCATTCATTTCTTCTTCTCTGTTTCCCAGCCCCCACTGGCTTCCTTGGTTTGCTGTCTTCTTAGACCAAAGGATGGGTAACTATAATTCTCTATATCAGTGGTTCTCAACCTGTGGGTCCCCAGATGTTTGTGGACTTCAGTTCCCAGAAGCCCCAGCCACTGTGGTCAATGCTCAGGGCTTCTGGGAGCTGAAGTCCAAAAACATCTGGGGACCCACAGGTTGAGAACCACTGCTCTATATGATCTACAGCATATATTAATCTTAGTAAACTTACCAAATGGTAGGGAACTATGGAAACTGAAGTCCAAAAACATGTGGAATGCCATGGTTGTCCACCCACACTTAGTATGTATCCGGACTGCACAATTATAGCAATTTGACATCATTTTAATTGACATGACTTGATCCCATGGAATCCTGGTTTTGTATTGTGGTGAGATGTGGTGAGAGAGTTAGCCTTCTCTGCTGAAGAGCTGCAGTGGTGTAGTGTAGGAAACTAGACTAGAGCAGAAAATTTTAAGTACCACCCCAAACTACAGATACCAGGATTCCATAGGAAGAAGCCATGACAATTAAACTAGTATTAAACTGCTGAAATTGTGTAGTGTGGATACACCCCAACTCATATGATTTTATCTTCATTTCCTAAGCCTTTTGGCCTTTCTGCGTAGCATTTCAGAGCAGAGCATGTGCTTAGAATTCTAAATATCCCAAATTCAGTCCCCAGCATTTTCAGGTAGGGTTGGAAAAGATTTCAGTCTGAAACTCTGTAAAGCTGTGTTATTAGCCAGTAAAGACACTGACTTAGACGTGGTCTGACTCAGTACAAGACAGGCCGACTCTGTCCCAGTGGCCACCAGACCCTTCTGCCCGCCCAGTGTCTTCTTGTCACTACAGAGATTAACCAACTTGAAGTAAGCACTAATGATCTTATCTCTCTATAGCTTATTCAATCAGTACTAGGAGTTTTGCCACAAGTACACTTTTGTTTAATATATTTATTTATTTAATAACATTGGATTTGTAGAGATTTCTTATCTTCCAGTTTCAAATCTATGTTCTTATCTTGGTGTTGTGATGCCAGTTACGATTGTAACTGAGCATGCCTTGACTGAGACAATTTGGTAGAATAAAGGGGGCCTTCAATATCCTCTAGGGTTTGGTTCTAGGACCCCCAGTGGATATCAAAATTCATGGATACTTAAGTCCCACTATGTACAATGGTATAGTAAAATGATGTTCCTTATATAAAATAGCAAAATCTGAGTTAGTTTTTTGAATTTTTTTTTAATATTTTCAAGCCATGGTTGGTTGAATCCAGAACCTGTGGATATGGAGGAGTGATTGTAATATTTTATGATAATAAGTTTGCCTTAATGATGGGTAGAGTGTAGCTGTGGAACTGCATCTGCTTGTCTAGACTGTTTCTGTGGCTGTTGACCCCCTCCTTTTATTGTTGTTGTTATGGAGAAAAAAGGGGCGAATTGCCTCTTCTGAAAGCTTCAGAAGAAGCAATTCATGGTTGTAGCTCCCCTGCAGTATTCAACATTAACAAATATATTTTTTTCCTCAAAAATTCTTGTTTTTATTTCATTTTGGGTTCTTAATTTTTTTTAGCAGTCTGTTTGGTCTGCCCAGAGATCCTAGGGGAAGCAAAGTGTTCCTCTGAGCCACCACAGTTTCCCACGTGCTATTAAAAACAAGCAAATTAAACAGTGGCAGTCCCTAGCATACTAAAATAATGAGAAACAGAATGTATGTGGATGTTAGTAAATCTTATACAGACATATAACAGATAATTATGCTGCTTATATGCAAGAAGGACCATACATGTAAAATATCCTAGTTCCAAAACTGTGAGATTATAGACTCGTGTCTTCAACTGCTGTAAAGCTTATGTGAAAAATTTTCTCAAAGTATTTTTTAGGTGATCATCTAGAGTTACTGTGACGTGACATGTTTCATTTCTTATACAAAGCAAAGAAAACATGACCTTTCCCTTAAGCATCAAATGTCAGCTAGAGATTTGCCAGAACCAGGAAATCTGAATTCTGGATGCCTCTAGCCAGTACAAAAGATGTTTCTTGTGCATTATGAGGAATCTGCCAGGATAAATTATGAAAAGATGAGAGGTTTAGATAAGCATAATTAATTTGGTGTAGTAAATGAAACTATATGGAGGGAAATTATGCAGTGTGAATTCATTGCCACAAGATGGCCACCATCTTGGGTGACTTAAGGGAGATCAGATAAATCTGGAGATGGAAAAAATATCAGCGACTACTAGTTATAATGTTTGTATACTGCCACCAGTATTAGTTGCAAAGAGAAAAGACAGAAGAGGGCTGTTCTTTTTCTTGCTTGTTGGCTTCCCATGCTGTCTAACTGGCTACTATGGGGCAAAGGGTATGGGACTAAATAGGCTTTTAGTTTAATCCAATATGACAGCTCTTATGTTTTGTTTAGTTATATACTTAATATGTGAGGGTTTAAATAAAAAGAAAATATGAATATAAGAAAATATAAAGTATACACCTTTTTAGCTATACAGAAAGGATAGGGTTCCAGACTTTCTCTGTTTGATCGGATTAAAGGCTTATCTAAGTCAACATTCTTTTTGTATAGTGGCCAGACAGCTGTCTGTAGAAAGCCTGCAAGGAGGACATGACTGCAACATTACTGTTCTACTTGTTTTTCTTTGCAATTGGCACTGAGAGATGAATTGCTTCTGATACTTAAGTATTATGCAGCTATCATAATTAGGAGACACGGAATCCTTATTTTCTGTGAATTTATATAATACCCTTTTAAAGCTCTTCACACTGATGGTTCTCTTTTTCTTTTGTGGTAATACCTCTAATAGTTCACCCTTGAGCATTTGCCATGGTGTCTCTGTGCATAATTGTAGTAAGTTTCTCATTTTTTTCTACTGGCCTCTGGTCCTATGTCTTTCACAGCAGCTTGATTTCCATGTAGTGAAGAAGTCACCAGCTGAATTCTGCACAACAAGCTGCTATTATTAGAGGACTTAGGAGCAACCAGGTTGCTGTTTCCTTTTAGTCTGCAAATCGACTCCATGCTATAGAATGTATTTCTCAGGCTATATGACATGGGGAACCAGCAATAATTTTTGCCATTGTTTCAGAGATTGGCACTAAATATGTGCTGCTTGGGTACTACTGTTTCTTTCCTGAAAATTTGCTTGAAACTGGCAGCCTGTGGCTCAGAAATGGGCAATGGGACCACCACTTTAAATAGCACAGCCGTAGAAGTCTCATATGGTCAGTTCTACTTGGCCTAATCAACACCTTGTATGGGCTAACAGTAAGCTTTAGAACCACACACGACCTTTCTGGCCGAAGTTGTTATAGCGTTGTGATTCCACTTTCAACCTCCTATGGAATCCTGGGGTTTGCAGTTTCGGGAGGGGCTGACTGGCCCCTCCCGAAACTGCAAACTCCAAGATTCCATAGGAGGATGAAAATGCAATCATAGCGCTATAACAGCCTTGTGCGGAAATGAGTACAGTCTCTCCTGTAGACCAGAGTATCGCTGGAGAAAAGTCGAGACTGTACTTTAGGGGATTACAGTTCCCAGAATTCCCTAGCCAACTTGACGACTGTAGATAAGGCTTCTAAGAGTTGTACAGCAGATGATGATGATGGTGGTGGTGGTGGTGGTGGTGTTGGTGATGATATAACAGTAACAAGAACAAGAGTTTACCCACCTCTCCCTATGGATCAAGGCAAGGAAAACCACCAGATAACATAGCATATAACATCAGTTAGAAGACCATATATAACCCATACAAACTAAAACCAATCAATAAATACTTCAATATTCATAATTTAAAAATAATGTAGATAGGCCTTTCAGAAGAGACTGGTCTTTTACTGTTGTTTTAAACACAAACGGTGTGTCCGGCTGACAAAATCTCTTTCAGCATGTATCCTTTGAGTAGTAGTTAGCCCAGTTTTGTCTGATTGAAGTAGATGTCGCTCAGAGAACCTGGGTATGGTGTGGATTATACGAAAGAAGGGGATCCTGTAGGTAACCTGGACCCAAATCATGTAGGGTTTTAAAAATAACAACACTTTGTACTTTGCCAGGAGCTAACTGATAAGCTTCCAAGTAATCTCTTGTGTTTTCTGGGATACAATTTGAAGACCATTATATTCTTAGATTATTGTGGGATCGCTCAGGTTTCCTCAAACATGTTATTTAACTGTTAGTGTCTGTCACATTTCTATGACATTATTTAAATTCATGGCAGTGAAGACTCCCCCTGCCACCAAAAAAGTGGAAAATCTTTTTTTTTTTTAAATTACTGCTTGTGGTATGTGCCCTTGTTCTACTTCTGCCTCTAGTAAACAGGTTTTGCAAGTTGTTTCATTCCTTATTTCTATATCTAGTTTGGCTAGAGCTGACAGGAGGACAGAAGGGGTAACAATGTCTTTATTACCTCTCTTACCCTCTTGAATTAGGAAAAGCTTATTATGAAATTAAAAAAGGAGTCTAGTATACCCGTTGTGGCATTTCATTCAGCAATTCAGTTTATTTTCTTATATTAAGTTATATAACTTGACAATAACATTTATGGTCAAAGTTTGATGCTTTACAAATTCAGTGGATGTTACCTGTTGTAGGTCCATAGCAACTTCTGAAGTGTGGCGTATTGGAGGCTTATCAGCGGGTTTTCAGACTGGCAATAGAGAGAATGGAAGGCTGCAGTGCAAGATTGGTTAATGGACAATTGACATCTACATCAAGGATGGAACTAAAAAACAGACTTTTGATAAGAGCAGAAATAGCAGAATTAGGAATCAGTGTGATATGACTTCAGAATTTCAGAACAGTTTGTAGAGCTTTTAAAATAACCATAATTGATTCATAAGTTTGGTTAGAGATGGTTATTGTTCCTTGATTGGTTCCAATCAAATTGTCTGCAGTTGAAAGCAAATACAAATGAATGTGCAGCTTGACATCTTGATGTCTCTTGGCTTACAGAAATCATGTGTTTAAAGTATTACAGGCATAATTGGCTCCTAGTGAAATGTCCATGAAATAAACCAGCATGTTTTCCTAGTGTGCTGTATTTTTTCTTGGAAAGGTGGATCCGTTTATTTTTATTTTGTTTTTGCTTGTTTAAAATGGAGTCATAAACATTTTTTCATCTGAACAATTGTCAAAATAACAATTGAGTTTCCTCCAGGTGACAAGATAGGCATCTTTTCTGACTAAAAGAGTAGCTTCTAGCCTCCAGACCATAAACCTGTCTCATATTGCGTTTAACAAAGATGTATATGGGCCATTTTAGCCTGCTCTCTTCTATCTTGGAGTTCTACTGAACTCAATAAGTCTTGAAACTTAATTATGTGATGAATTAGCTGTCCTGAAGGCCATTAATTTCACTCACTGTTCATTATACAAACATTTATATTCTGCTTCTTTGTATTACAAACATTGCTTGCTTGCATTTGGATCCTGCCTTTCTCCCAAGATAAGATTCAAGGAAACTTACAATAATTTAAAAAAAACAACTTAAAACATTAGTTTATAAAAGTTAGAAAAAGAATTGAGCAACAATATTAGTTAAAAAACACTAAAAATTATTTAAATCATAAATTCAAGAAAGAGATTAAAAATACAGCCCACCACTTTACACATACACACACACACAGACTACTGCTCCATAATTAAAATTTAAAGGCCTTCTTGAAAAAAAAAAGTCTTCACCTGTCTGTGGAAAGAGCAGGGAGAAGGCTGACCAGACCTCTCATGGAAGGAATTTCCATAGCCTGGGGATAGGCACAGAAAGCTCTCTCCAGGGCCGTCACCAAATGCACCTGTGAAGGTGGCGGGACTGAGAGAAGGCCTTCCCCTGCAGCTTGCATTGGCTTCTACAAGACTATGGCCCTTTTTGTATGGCATTTGCCATGCGAAAGGGCACCTGGAGCATTGTGCGATTGTGAGGAGCAATCTGCACGATGCACTCACAATTGCACGATGCTCCAGGGTAGGGCAGGCACCGCTAGCACACTTTTTCATTTTCAGCTTTCAGCTGAAAATGGTGCACAATCGCACATTGCTCCGGGGCCCCCCGCACACTTGCCGTGCATGCGGAGCCACCAGAGCCGCGGCGGTCATGCTTCCTGCCCCAGTGCAGCCTGGAAAACTCCCAGGCTGTGCTGCAGAAGGAAGAGGTGAAGCCCTTGTGCTGCATGCTCGGGAGCAGTCAGCTCGTGCAGAGCTGAAGCAGTGGGGACGCGAGAGCCTCTTGCTGGGGGCTGCTCGCGCGATACCCCACACCCCAGCGCTGAAAAAAGGTAAGCTGCAGAAAGGGCCATGGTCTTTCAAATAGTCTGGATCCAAGTTGTGTAGGCCTTTAGATGTCAAATCAAGAAAGTTGCATTCCTGTGCACACTTACTTGGGTATGTTCCGCTGAGTTTGATGAGACTACAGACTTGACAAAGATAGGGTTGTGCTGCAACAATAATTCAGTTCGTGTCTACACAGAGATAAGCCCTGCTGTGTTCAGGGGGCTTTACTGCCTGGTGAGTATGCTCAGGATTGCAGCTGAAGGCTTAGATTGGTATGAATTTAGCTGCATGAAATATAATGGGACTTATTTTTGCATAAATTAGGATAATCCTGGAAATTTAATAATTCAGATCAGTTTTATTTCTGTACTAGCTATAGAATCATAGAATCATAGAGTTGTAAGAGACCACAGGGGACATCGAGTCCAACCCCCTGCTATGCAGGAACACGCATCAAAGCATTCCCAGCAGATGGCCATCCAACTTCTGCTTAAAAACCTCCAAAGAAGGAGACTCCACCACACTCTGAGACAGCACATTCCGCTGCCAGACTGCTCTGACCATCAGAAAGTGCTTCCTGAGGTTCAAGTGGAATTTGCTTTCCTGCAGCTTGAATCCATTGCTCCTTGTCCTAGTCTCTGGAGTGGCAGAGAACAAGCCCGCTCCCTCCTCAACATGACATCCCTTCAAATATTTAAACATGACTATCATGTCCCCTTTTAACCTTCCCTTCTGCAGACTAAACATACCCAGCTCCCTAAGCCGTTCTTCATAGGGCATAGCTTCCAGACCCTTCACCATTTTGGTCGCCCTCCTCTGCACACGTTCCAGCTTGTCGACATCCTGCTTGAATTGAGGTGCCCAGAACTGGACACAATATTCCAAATGAGGCCTAACCAATGCAGAATAGAGTGGTACCATTACCTCCCTCGATCTAGACACCATACTCCTGTTGATGCAACCAAGAATTGTGTTGGCTTTCTTGGCTGCCGCATCACACTGCTGACTCATGTTCAGCTTGTGATCTACCAAGACTCCTAGATCCCTTTCCCATGTACTGCTATCCAGCCATGTGTCCCCCATCCTATATTTGTGCATTCCATTTTTTCTGCCTAAGTGCAGGACCTTACATTTCTCTCTGTTGAAATTCATTTTGTTAGGTTTGGCCCAGCTCTCCAATCCATCAAGGTCATTTGAAATTTGATCCTGTCCTCTGGGATCAAGCAACCCCTCCCAATTTGGTATCATCTGCAAATTTGATCAGCATGCCCTTCACTCCTTCATCCAAGGCATTGATGAAGATGTTGAATAGCACTGGGCCGAGGACATAGCTATAGCTAGTAAATAAACTATATTATGATAATACAATGATCAATAATAAAATGATTAATAAGAAAACTCATGATTTACAGACAAAGGACAGAAAACCGGCCAACCAAAATTATTTCTCATCACAGTGATAATCAAACCAAAAATCCATGATAAAAATTAAAATGACAGAACGTGACAGTCAGCAAGCAAGCAATCAGTATGAGATGTCTTCTGCTGTACCCCAGTAGCCATGGCATGCCGTCTGGCCTGGGAGTCTTATCTTCTGACACTATCGCTTGTTTCCTTTTGGTTTGTCTCATCGTAGGGTTTTCATGGTAAAAGACATTCAAAGGGGTTTTTCAGTGCCTCCTTCTGTGCAGTACTGACAAATGTTAGTTATGGTGCCACTCCTGTTGTGTCTGAGAGATCCTCTACTAGTGTCACCCATCCCCACTCCTGCTGCTGCCCAGTAGCTCTTTGGCGCATTTACCCTGGGTCCTCAGCAAAAGCATGTCTGGCATGGGAGATCCTACCATCAGCTGTGCTACCATCAGCATAGCCCCTTGCTTCACAGGAATATGCAATCCCACCACTGCAGAAAGGTACAATTATTTCTTTCTTTCCTGGAAGCTCACCAGGGACCAGTAAGGACTCACTCTGGTCCATAGACCAGCACTTTGAGTAGCACTGAGCCAGTCTAATAAGTGTAGTAGCATAAAGGTCAGGAGTGTGAAGAGAGGCCATGCTTTGTGCGGTCCAAAGATATGTCATTACTACTCAGGCTTCTGCTTACTACTTTTTGTGTAAGACAGAAAATTAAAAATGTGTGAGAGCCATCTTGGCAGCCGGCGAGGTATAGTAGTTGTGAGTGTTGGACTAGACTCCAGGTGACAAGGGTTTGAATCCTCACTGGATCATAGAAACCCATTGAGTAACCTTGGGCAAATCACATTCTCCGAGCCACAGAAAAAGGCACTGTGAAACCTTTGATGAACAAATGTTGACAAGAAAACCCATGATAGGTTCACCTTACGATCTCCATAATTCAGAAATGACTTAAAGGATCACATAACAGCAGTAGCAACAAAAACAAGCATCTAGAAGGGTCACACTCAGTGATGATTAATGAAAGTTTAGCACTGACACATGATTATTTCTTTTGCAAATATCTGGTTTGAGTATTTTCAGAAGGCTTGAGGATTCTCATGGAGCACTAACATGTCCTGCCTTCCCCCCAGACCTAGAAAGCTGTGTCATAGTAAGGCAGACAGTGGAGGTGCTGGGAGGATATATTTTCGGTGTTTTCAGTAAGAAAATTAATACTGTTCGTGTTTTTAAAAATATATTTTTTCCTGTTAACTCTGAAGAAATATGCAAATGTTGGTGAGTTATTTGGAAAAAATGAAGACTTCTGAGTTGGAAATGGTGCCGTGAGGTCTTGTCCCCTGTTGAGCTCTGCTTAGGGACAAGACGTGATTGAAGCCAGTCTAGGATACTGAAAACCAGCTGAACTTTTCTCTCTGCTATGGGAGATTCAGAGAATCTCACATTGCCCTGGATGTTGGTCCTGGCATCTAGGAGACCAAAAACTGGGTCTCTGAAGATGTGGATGGATTGAAGGGAGCAGGGTAACACTGGAACCCTGCCATGTTGCAGCAGCTACTTTGCGGACTCAAAGTTACACAACTGGCTTTCTTAAACTTCTTGAAGCAAGATCTGACATACAAGGAAGACTCCATGTATGGGGAAGATTCCCACTTGATGGGCATAATTAACTTCAGCCCTACTGCTTCTGTAACATCTTTGTGAATGGATGTTTTTATTCTTACTTTTTTATTTTCAGATTTGAATTTAGTCCAGCTTGAGTAAAGCAAAAGGCTTTAAATGTGTTGGCAGTTTTGAGGGCTTTACCACTGTATTATTAGCAAAACTTTTAATTTTTATAAAATTAAAGATGGTGGGAAAAATTAGAAAGTGTTTACTTTTTTGGTGACAAATGAGAGAAGATATGAATGAAATAAGAAAGGATTTCAAATAGGATTTGAAAACTGGACTTACAGACATAAGACTTTCTCTAACGCAGATAAACATTAGGGTGAAACTGATGAATGAGAAAATAGATTTACTGCGGAGGGTGTGGATTACCCGATCTCAAATTATACTATCATGCAAACGCAATGACCTGGATTCAGGACTGGATAACTTTAAAAGACACAAGAACATTAACAATAGAAGGAGCTAACATGAGATTCGGTTTCCATACCTATCTGTGGTACGAAAAGGATAGGATTGACAGAGACTTCACGAACCATTATGTAAGAAAATCATTGATTAAAATTTGGAAAAACATAAAAAAAATACATACAATAAAATACCGCTTTGGATCTTGCCCCAGGAAGCTTTTTATGGACAATGGACCGACAAGACCCAAGATTGGCTTAGATATAAAGACTTAATAAAACATGTCAACCCCGAGAAGAACAGAATAAAGACACGTGAAGAATTAGAAAGAGATGGCATAAAACTGAATTGGTTCCCCTACTTGCAGCTCAAAGAGAGATTTACAATGGACTCTAAATTAGAAGGAATATCAATGCAAAAGGCATATAATGAACTGGAAACAATAATATTCCTGAAGTCTAAGCAAAAAATTTCACTTTTCTATAAATATCTCAATGCACGTAAATTGGAGGATGAACCCATAAAGCAAGTCATGATCAAATGGGCAAGAAACGTACAACATGACATTCTATTAGAAAACTGGGAAGCATCATGGAAAAACACAGTAGAATTTACTAGTTCACAAGATCTAAAAGAAAATTACATCAAAATGATGCATAGAACTTACTTAACACCAGAAAAAATTGATAAGATGTACCATACTGGTGAAAACAAGTGTTGGAAATGTAAGGACAAGCCTGGTACATTTTACCACATATGGTGGACTTGCCCATGTACAAGAAAATTCTGGCTGAAAATATATGACGTTATGAAAGAAATATTTAATGTGACATTCCCTATGATGCCTGAACTTTTTCTATTAAACATGATATTTATGTTTGACAGAACTTGTCAATTGAAGAACAAGAGAGTTTTATTGTACTTGATAACAGCCGCAAGAATGGTCTTTGCCAGATTATGGAAAACAACAGCAATGCCGGATATAGAGCAGTGGGCCCAAAAAATAGCTGAATATAAACAGTTTGATGTGTTTTCCATGAGGTTAAAGGGGAAACAAATGGAACAGGTAGAAAATGACTGGAATCCAGTGACAACGTACATGAGGAAACATGGGTATTGGTTCTAAAAACAGATATCGAGAAAGACAGAAAACAAAATATAATTGTTTTATATTTTGTTTTAAATTTGAATTGGGGAGTTTCTTTATAGTTAAAATAACATGACTAGCGACTCTTGGTAGAGGCAAGGAAGTAACGGCAATGTAAAAGGTACAAGTTATGGGAAAACAACCAAGATAAACGTAAAAATAGTTTGATACTTTTTTATATTACCAAGAAAAGATGTATATGTGTATAGTATTGTATATATGAATAACAGAATCAGAAATGTATAATTTTCTAATATGATTTTATTATTTGTATACATACAATAAAAAGAAAATTAAAAAAAAGAAAATGGATTTACTGGAGTAAAAGACACAAAAATTGAAAGAAGTGACTTAGAAACATTGGACCAAGAGGAAAAATTGGATACAGTGACCTTATATTTGTTCTTAAAGAAGGAGAGAGATGTCTTAGAATTAGAAGGATATCAGAGTTGCAAAATGAAGATATCTGTACAAGTGAATTGAAGCTATGGCTGACTTTTTGGAAATTCAGAGGGAAGATTTTTGTGCTGAACTGGATAAAGTGTACAGATGGGGTTCTTCAGTAACTAGACAAAGAAAATGTGATTGTTTACTTTGTGAGAAGGCAAATAAGAGACCAGTTTCTTCAAAGGCATTATCCAAAGAAAGTGAAGATTGGTGGCAAAGATGTGATAATTTTTAAAGACATTCCTGTGTGAATTCTGAGATGGAGGAGAGAGTATGCTGTCCAACAAACAAGCTCAAGCAAATAGGGATTCCTTTCAGATAGGTGGATGTGGAATGGGTTACCCTAAAAGGGAGATTTAATCTCAACAAGATTGTAAAGACAAAAGAATTTCTGCAGAATTATGAAAAAGATTTCAAAGGAGAAATTTAAAGAATGAGAGAAGATGTCAGGTAGGGATAACCCACACTCCACAAAAGTCACTCTGAGGTGGGCAGTAGTTTATTTGTATAGGTATGATTCTCATTGAATTCATTCATTGAAGTTGCTGAGACTAGAGTGTACATGTAGCTTACATTTTTTATATACAGTATAACCATCCCAAATTTTAGGCACACAAAGCCATGATTGGTGAGGATCATGAATCCATACATCACACCAATTCCCAGACAATTCCCAGACCATGCCTGTTTCACATTTCCTCCATTCTTGACTGGTTTGACCTGGGCACATATTTCCTGGTCCTTGTCTCGCAGACACCAAGTTCTTAAACATTGAGCCTCTTCAGACTACACTCTCATTTTTGCCCTTATCTGTTTTTCCCTCTTTCACTAGATATGTTGTAGCAATAGACAGTAAAGCAACTAGCAGTTGATATTTTGTAACAAATAGAGGCAGACCCCAGTAGAGATAATTTTTTTGCAATAGTCAATTAACTCTGGATACTTAATTGCAATTTTAGCCCAGCTTATCAGAGATATGTAGCATCTACTTCTACAATTATGTTAAATACATTGTTTTAATACACATCCTGCAGACCTAGCTCATTTCCCAGGGCAGGAGCTACACATCCTGACAGCTACATACTTTTCTTCATCTCTGGAATTGTTTACAGGTATGCCCTTAGTATCCCATCTTTGATAATCTCCCATGCATCATGAATTCCCTTCCCTTTGAGCATTTGTAACCACCAGCTTTTTGGAAGTACAGAGTGCTTCTTCTTCGTCGTCTCTGTAACTCACACAAATGGATCATTGTGCCTGTGCAGTGCATGGCTCAGAATCTTCTAGAATGTTATGAGATGTGTTTTTGGTGGGAACCCTGTCCTCTTCCCCAAGGGCTATGCAACCACCTTCTTGCGAAAAGCCTCAATTCCTTTTTGTCCAACACAGCAGAAGTACTGTGAGGAGCTTCCTGAGCTTTCATTACAATCTTTGTACTTACCTTGGCTTTGCTTTCACGGGCTATGGTCTGTCTTGTGTTTTGTGTTTATTGGATCTTTTAGATTGGATAGTTGGTCTAGTTGACAGATGAACAGATAGGGGTTCTTCAGTATATGTCCTTGGCAGTGATCTTTAAATGCTGCTCCCCTTGCAGAGGCAAGATACCGGATAATGGTGGACACTCCAAGTGCTCTCTCTGTCTTGCAGAGGGTCACAACATTGGATCTTGCTCTCATTGCCAACTCTTTATTCCACACACAAGGCGTTATAGAGTGGCCACTTTAAAGCCTTGCTGTAGGAAAAGTATTTAGTGCAGTGGTTCTCAACCTGTGGGTCCCCAGATGTTCATGGACTTCAGCTCCCAGAAGCCCCAGCCACTGTGGTCAGTGCTCAGGGCTTCTGGGAGCTGAAGTCCACAAACATCTGGGAACCCACAGGTTGAGAACCACTGATTTAGTGCTTCTGACACAGCAATTTGGATTAGGCCTTTGTATACTGTTTCTGTAACAGCAGTGCATCTGAGGAAACCTAAGGTACCAAGGGAGCATTCATCACTGTTTGCTTCTTCTTCATCTGCTAGCCACACCTCTGAGTCTTCAGGACCATCTGAGTCTCAAAGAGACTGTACACCATCGGCTCCATCAACGGTTCCTTTCCGTGATAGTACTGCCAGTCTCAAAGAGACAGCCTGCCATTGGCTCCGTCAGTGGTTTCTACCTGTGATGAAATTGCCTTAATGTCCTTCAACACTGAGGCAGTTACAGGTGGAAAGTGAAGATCAGGCAGTTACCTCATCAAGACCAAAGCACTAACGCTGTCCATCGGTCCTTGGGATCTGACTATACCACAGCCTCCTCCCTCAGCTTCACAAGGCCCTGTTCATTCTCTCATCCATGTCAAAACTTACACCACCTCGGGTGTAAAATTAATCAACTTCTCACCAGCCATAGGGTCTTTGCTGTACTGCTCTGAAACCTGGGTTCAGTAAAACTCAAAATAGCAATTTACTGTTACAGAACCCCAAGTAAGACCACAGCTGCTTCCTTCTTCATTGATGTTGGTGGCATACATCACCGTTGTCATCCTCATGGTGGTTAAGGTCAAGGAGCTGAAGGATCTGCTCCCATTCACACTATCAAAATTCTAGGCATATGTCTTTGGTGTCGAGATAGAGATTGTTCCTATATATACTCCACCATCATTAGAAGAGTACTGCATGGGTTGGCATCACCAAGAGCATCAGTGTCATTATGCACAGGATGTATACTACTTACCTCATTACTACAGATATTTGCCTGTGTCCACTTGTCCATAGTACCGTTCCTCCTTGCCCTCAGGATCACCACCTAGAAAGAGACAACACTGGGAGTTAGTACCTACCTTAACTACACCACAGATGTCAGGGCTAATCGCCACACAGCCTATTACTGAACTTGTTCAGGAGACCAGGGCAATACCACTGGTATTTTCTTATTGCTACTGGAAGCCACCGACACCATCATCTCTAGATTCTTTAGCCTCTAGCACAGGGACAGTTTTGAAACCTGCTCAGGTCTCCCGTGATAGCTGGGTAGTGGACTGTGTTCCTGTCTCTCACATTGATGATATGAGGTCATTCGCAGATCAGATTTCACATAGAGCTAGGTCATTTGACCTGCAGATGGAACTGCAGAGAGAGTATGGCCCTCAGCAGCTTTAAGATGAGGTTGCAACTCCAACATTGCTTTCTCTGCTGCCTTATCTTCTTCAGTCTTCAAGAAGTCTTTGTCCTATCTAGGTCAAGGCTGCACAGCTGATAATTCAAAGAAACAAACCGAATAACTCACTTCTCATTACTTACCGGTACTTTTACTCAGTAAGCAAAAGGTCAGAGTCATAAATGGAGTCCAACAGAATCCAAGGCAAAGTGAACAAGTCCAAAATCAGTCAGTACAATCCAAGGTCAAGTATGGAGTTCAGGAGTACAACCAGCAGCCAGAAAGGTCAGATAAGTTCTGACAACTCCTGGAGGGGAAGAGCAGTGTCTACATAGGTCTGAAGCTTAGCACAGCTGTTGCCTACCTAATTGCTGTCTTCTATAAATCCTTTGAGATCGGTGCAGGTTCTGTCTTTGCTCTCTTTGCTCAGATAAGTTGTCTTCTTTTTCTGAAGGTGCAGGGCTCTGCTGGAGCTGGCACTGCACTCTGTTGTGTCTCTGGGATTTGTGGCAGTGTAACCTCTTCCTGTTCAACAGCTCCTGACATGTCTTCCATTTCAATTTCTGAGTCAGAGTCCATTTCCATGTTCTGGAAGCAGGGCATGACAGTCTTGGACTTTGTCTTCTTCCACTCCTTTCACTTTTAGAAAATTGGACACCTTCTATGAAATTGTAGAGTGAATCAGAGTGGCTGGTGCAACATCCCAAGCCCAACTCTATCATTGTAAATTCACTGCAATCTCTAATTAATTAATTAATTAATTATATTTGTTGGCCGCCTTTCTCCTGGGATTGGGACCCAAGGCGGCTTCCAACCATAAATACACATTAAAATACATTAAAAACATTTGAAACATTTTTAAACAACACTAAAAGGGTATAAAATCATAAAACACTTAAAACAATATTCAATTTACAACAAATTAATACATAAAACTACCTGTCTTATGTAAATGTCTGTTTGAAAAGAAAAGTTTTTGCCTACTGGTGAACGGAAGACAGGGAGGGGGCATGCCTAGCCTTCTGTGGAAGAGTGTTCCACAGGATAGAAACAGCTACTGAGAAGCCTGTCTCTTGTGTTCTTACCAGGCAAGCCTGGGATAGAGGTGGGACAGAGAGAGAGCCTTCCCCAGCAGATCTTAGGGCTCTAACTGGTTTGTACGGGGAGATACAGTCTTTCAGACAGCCTGGACCTAAGCTGCATAGGACTTTATAGGTCAGAATCAGCACTTTGAATTGTGCCTGGAAATGAACAGGTAGCCAGTGGAGCTGTTTTAGCAAGGGAGTTATATGCTCCCTGTAACTGACCCTGGTCAGCATTTTGACTGCTGCGTTTTGAACCCACTGAAGTTTCCCAAAAGAAGGGAAATTGGACTTGGTGGTGTGGTAGTTCTATTCTAATGCAGTGCATTTTTGGATCTCAAACTACAGTGCCTGTATGGGGGCTGATCAACAATTCATATAGAAGCAGCAGCAGTAGCCCTTTTGGCATTATTCACCAGAAGAGGATAGGCAGTTAATGATGGTTCTCTATGGGAAGACCCATCATCGTGCTTCCCAGCAGATGGCAACAGCAAGTCATATTGCAGATTTCATTGGAAAGGCATTAGCAGGAGTGATTTCGCTTTGTTGTCATGTGTGCCCCAGGTCTTCAGGCTTTCCCAACAAGCTAGATCCACTGTAGAAGATTTGCCTTTGATGAAGCAGGCCTATTCAACTCAGAAAATTAGAGCACACAAAAAATAAGGAATACCACTAAAAATATGGACAGCAACCACCACCACAGTCATCTAGATATGAGTATCACAGGCTTTTCCCATTGTATAGGTGTGACTTGGTCCCATTTCAACTAGACAGCAGAGACTGGCTCAAACCCCATCTCAGCAAGCCGCCATCCATAGGTTACTGATGGCATGTTGCAGACCCTCTCAGTATAAGCAAAGGAAGACTGAAGTTGTAAATCAGTGCCTTTCACTACTCTACAGACTCTACCTCTGCTTGAGACACTGTTGACACTACGTTACTGTTGATCCTCAACAATATTACACTTACTGTACCATTGATCTCGATACCTTCGTTCAGCAATAGGTTAAGCAAGTTTCATCGCTCTTGGACCTTGACCACCTTGGCAAGGCTGGCATGGTGTAATGATTTGAGCTTTGGATTACAACTATAGAGACTGGGATTTTGTTCCCCACATCCTTATGGAAATCTACCGGGCAGGCCATACTCAGCGAACTTTAGATACTGTTGGCGTTACCACACCACCATCTTCAGTACCTTCTTTCGGTAGCAGATGGAACAGATTCCACCCTGCTTGAACCTCGATCACTTCTGCAGCTCAGATGTCTGGATATTAGACATCACTGTCAGAGGATATGCCATAGTTTTTTGAAGTCCTCCACCCACAACTTGTGTCCATATTACTTGACCGTTTCCTGTTATGAAGGGAGAGATAGATATTTTGCTTCAGAAAGAAACTTTAAAGCCTGTTCCCCCTCTTATCTTTGCATCGAGGCCTTTTTTCCCACTACTGTGGAGTCTCCAAAAAGGAGACTGCACCCCAAACCGGATTGTTGTAGGGTGACCTTCTGCATTTGTTCCAGGTGGTTCAGGAAGGCAACCCTTGCTACCATCCTTCCCTTGTTCCAGAGAGGAGATTCGTTTGCTGTACTGCATGTAAAAATCACATATTTCCACATTTTCATCAGATTGTTCTACAGGGGGTTCCCTTGCTTTGCAGTGGGAAGAAGAGTGTACAGTTTTTCAGTCCTCCTGTTCAGCCTCAGTACAGCTCCATGTGTCTTCACTAAATGCATGGCAGTGATAGCAGTGTTGCATCGTGAAGGTAATGTTCTTTTTCCATATATTGATAACTGGCTGCTGATAGTTCCTGCTTGAGAGAGTGTTTTTTAAAACATCAGAAGACCCACCTGATCCTACCGTATGTCAACGGATCAAGTTTATTGGGGCATTATCAGAATCCCAAACTGAAGCAGTCTTTCTTCCTGTGGATAGATGGTTGGCACTCCGCAAGGTCGTCTCTCACTTCTGTTGATTGAGATGAGTAACAGCAAGAACTGTATGGCTTCTTCTCAGTCTCAGGATGTTAACTGCAGCAGTTTTTTTTCCATTTGCCAAGTTTCCAATAAGACTTCTCCAGGCATGATTAACAAGAAACTTTGAACCCCTTCAAGACCACCAATTGAAATTTCTCATAGTACCATGACCTGTCCTTCATTTCCCTCAGTGATGGTAGAGCACTCGGATTGGCCAAATTGGCTTGCCTTTCCTACCGTAACCTCTGTCAAAAATAGTTACTGCAGTTATCTTTCTATACGGATGGGGAATGCACTCCAGGGGAGTGAGGGTCAATGATTGTGGGTTGCAGTCGAAGAAGATTTTCCAAATAGATGTTTTGGAAATTTCTGGCTGTTATCAAAGCATTCTGAGCTTTGACAGTCTCTTATGTGGCAAAGCAGTTTAGCTGGTGTCAGACAACACCAGAATCAGGTATTACCTCAACAGACAAGGACACACACAATCAGTCACTTTCTTTGATTTGACAGTCTAGTTGAGGGACTGGTGTATATTAAGTTACCTTGAGAAATATCACCAAAGTGTGTGTTACCCCACTGACAGATTTGTTTGCGTCCCCAGTCAACAAACAGTGCCTCACTTTCTGCTACAGAATGAGGGAAGAGATAGAATCGCTGGGAGCCATTTTCCTGTACAGCTGGAAAGGGCCATCGTGTACACTTTTCTACTGTTTCCTCTAATCACCAAGTTGCCTCATGGATTTGATAGGATGGGGCCAGAGCCATGACGATCACCTCATGGTGACCAAAGCAACCATGGTTTGCCCTGCTGATGAACCTCTCACAGGAATGGTGTCCAAGGCTTCAGTACAAACAGAACCTGCTTTCCATACACAGAGGGAAGCTGAGGAATCCAGATATTTATTTTCTTAAGTTTGAGACATGGATCTTACTACATTGAACTCATCATCTCATCCAGTGAGGTACATCATAGAGGCAGCTTACAAGCCTTCAACTAGGTGCTCCTACACATATAAGGAGGGCAAGTTCACAGACTTCCTAGGAAATAAAGTGAATCCTCATAGCTTCAGTACCTCCCATACTTTAGGTTTTCTGGTGTCTTTGTTACATGGAGGACTTTCTCTGTCTTCTGTAAAATGCTGTCTCCCTGTAATCTCATGGTAGGTGAGAAGAGAGGGATGGCCATTTTGCATCTTCTCTCTTTTACTAATCACAACTCACATCCAGTCTAGCTAAAAGATTCCTGAAAGGATACAAGAACTCCCATCCTCTGGGCACTATTTCCCCAACTGCCTGGAGCTTGCAGCTGCTTAGCTTTTATAGCTTTCAAAGAAACTATTTGAGCCCAAAACTACTGGAGCATCCGAGTTCTGTCTTGCAAGACTGACTTTCTGGTAGCAGTGACCTCTGCCAGGACACTTGGTGTTCCATGTGCTCTATGGGTGGACTAACTCTATCTCAGTTTCCACAAAGAGGAAGTAGTCCTTTGGTCAGGTATTTCCTTTCTTCCAAAGGTTATCTCAATGCTTCACTTAAACCATGTCATTATACTAACTTTAGACAGAGTCCATTCTCTGAATTGGAGTGTGACCTTCATTGCCTTGAAATTCACCATGCTACAGCCTCCTGCATGCACCACACAGCTTTCTTTAAGAAGTCTTGAAGAAAGACTCTTTCTTTGCTGTACATCTGATAAGTAAGGCATTTCACTGTCCTCTCAGAGATTGTCTAACTCAGTGGCATCAACATTTGCCTTGCTTCTGAATTGATTGGTGAGCTGCCTCCTGTCTAGCAGAGAAGACACTCCACGAAAGCTCTTGCTGTTTTCATAACCTTGCTGCAAAGGGTGCCATCCCAAGAGGTTTGCAGAAATGCCATGTAATCACAGCTTTCCATACTCATCTGTCTCTATGGAATGGACAATAGGTCGAGAGTCGATACTTTTTTTTGGGAGAGCGGTGCTGTTTTCCTCGGTAAGATGACACTTCTGACTCCTATAATTAGTAGCTTGCTAGTTTCCCATTTGTGTCAGAATCCAACTCCCTGCCTGTGCCTCTCTGCCAGCAAGGGAGGAGAGGTGAAGGTACTTGCCCAAGAGGAGGAGGGGGCAGCAGGGAGTGTTCAGTACAAACAACAAGTAGAAACGGTGAGCCGAGCCAAGTCAAGGTCAAATCCAAAAGGTCCAGAAAGCTGAAGGTTCATCCAGAGAGGTCGAGGGAGCCGCAATATAAGGGCTTGAATAGTAATTTGCTACAAGCAAACAGCAAGCCACACTGATAGCCTTAAATAGCTACTGAAAACAGGTATTACTCGTCATTGTTCTGTTTTCTTAAGCTAGCCAAAACGGCTTCCCTCTAAGCTGTTTGTTTCAGTCTCCTCTGTGACTGGAGACTAGGAGGCACAGGTGAATGTAATTCCTCTAAATCACTGCTGGTTCCTTCTCCCTCTGGAGCTGGCTGGAGCAACTCTGCTGTGCTTGTCCTTCAACTGATGGGGATGTTTGCAGGCTGGTTTGGTCAATCACTGTCTCTGTTCCTGGCATAATCAGTTGCTCATCGATCTCAGAGCCGTCATCTATCACAGTTTGTGTGAGTCACAGAAACTATGAAGAAAAACAGGTTGCTTACTTGTAACTGAGTTCTTTGAGTGGTCATCTGTGAACTCACATGGCTTTGCCAAGCCTCTCCTCCTCATGTCCTGCTGTGCACTTAGTTGCTTGGCTGCTGCCTCAGGTGGCCATGAAACAGAGAGTTTTGACAGGAAGGTGGCTGTATAGCCCCTGGGGAAGGAGGTGGGGTTCCTGCCAAAATGCATCTCATAATGTTCTAGAAAGCTGGGAACTGTGCACTGCACAGGCGCAGATGACCCATCTGTGTGAGTTCATGGTTGGACATGAAGAAGAACCACAGTTACGGTTAAGCATGTCTGTTCATGTCTGACTACGTTTTACTTTCTTTGTATAACAAATCCCAATAGGACATAGTGTCTCCCTCCATTTTGAATATTTCTTCAAAAGTTGTAGTGTTTGTTTGATGTATTTGTGGATCTGGTTTTTTTTATTGATCACCAATATAAAAAAGTTTCCAAAGAGCAGTATAACAACATAAGACACAGAAAAACGTTTACTGAATGCTTCCTTGCCCATAAATCTTGTAAATATTGAGCCAGTACTCAATTGAGCTGGGAGGAGTTGATTTGGTTATTAGCTGGTATCTGTTCACAGGATTCTGGGCCTTCTCTGAAAGTTAAGGTAAAGCATCAGAGTGTGGGGAAAAATGTTTTCAAAGAGGTAGGACAGATTCACAGCAGACAGTGTGGAATTGTGGAAAAGGGAAAAGAAAACACAGTGCTAGAAAACCAGGAAAAATTGGGAAAAGACAGGGCAAGACAAGAAACTGTATATGAAATACACATTGTAAGAGAAGAATGAGTTGAGGAATAATTAGTAGCGGGGGCTAGAATGGAATGATGCATGGAGTTCTTTTGGGAATTATTTCAATTTGAGAGAAGGGACAGAGATGAAATGTAGATTAGAACTTAAAGAAAGGAACTAAATGAGAGTAGAGATGGTTTATGTTATTTGAACTCTTACCAATTTTGGACCCAGTAGTAAGTGTAAAGCTTTGTGTTTAGCAAAAAAGAGCACAGATTATATTTTATTGGATAAGGAAAGGTCACAACTTTATTGGTTACAGCTTAATAGACTTGACTCACTGCATGGGTCCAGATCCAGGCACTGATTGACCTGCTTGCTAGCTAATAGCAACCCATTAATCAGCTGGCCTGCATATCAGCCTACCCTACATAGTGCTGAAAGGACAGAGGCAGGAATTCATTTTGACATAAGCCATTGTTTGGTTCCCCTGCCACCTACTATAGAGGCTGAGCCATCTGCTCCTTAGCTGGGTGGGACCTAGTTGCCTACACCCCCAAGGTCCTTTAGGGGGACCCCTCATAGAGGGTGTAGTGGGGGAATATTACCCCAGATGGATCTACCTCTCATGCCAAAATTGTGATAAAAATCTAGTTACTGGGAGAGGGTGAGTAGGAACAATGATTGGAGCCACCTGACTGGTGAATGATAGAAGAAGCAGGCTGGGAGGTATATCTGAGTGAAGTCTCAACTTGCTCTCAAATTTTGCCCCCTGCCAGCCAACGGGGCTTCCTCTGATTCACTGGACCTACTGCTCCATATCAGAGCCCAAAAAAACTGTGTGGGCTTCTGGGCCAAAGAAACAGCTCTACTGCCTGGAACAACATGGTGCCTCTTCTTGCTTTGCTCAGAGCCATGATCCAAAAATTGGTGCTCTGGGTGTGTTGAAAGCACGCTCATGAGATAGTGCTGGCAAATACTTCTTCTGGATGTTGAGGTACCCCAGTCTCCAAGATTTGAGTGTATATACCTGGTAACAGGCCAGTGAGACAGAATTGGGATTCTGTTGGTGTACAATCCACCCTGCTGCCGAACTGTCTCCCTGCTTGAGCTGCTGGATGTAGTCTCATGGGTGATGTTGATTTCGCCGAAACCTATGGTGCTTGGGGATTTTAATATCCGTGCTGAGGCACACTTATCAGGGTCAGCTCAGGATTTCATGGCTTCCCTGGCAAACATGGGGCTGTCTCAATTAATATTGGACCCTACACACACAGCAGGCCACATTTTTGATCTGGTTTTTATTTTATTTATTTTATTTTTATCAGGATGAGGATTTGGGAGGAGGGGTTGAAAGAACTCTGTTATCATGGACAGATCACTACCTGATAGTTTAGATTTGGTGGGACTCCTAACCTCTGCAGAGATGGGGGACCAATCAAAATGTTCCACCCTCAGAGATACCCAGAACAATTCCTGAATGCTCTGAGGGATTTTCCTGTTGCTAGAGCTGGTGATTCTGTTGATGCTCTGGTTGGTTTGTGGAACCGAGAGATGACTGGGGTAATTGACAAAATCACTTGCAGGTGTTCTTTACTTGGGTGCAGAGCATAGGCTTCTTGGTTTTTTAAGTTGCTCAAGGCAGTGAAGCACTTTGGTAGATGACTAGAGCAATGATGGAGAAAGACTCAGGTTGAATCCAGCTGAGCAGGTTTAGGAACCACTTTAGAGCCTACTCTGCGGTAGTGAGGGCATCAAAGAAGTGATTCTTGTCCTCTGTTACATTACTTGAATCTCATCCAGTGCAGCTGTTTCGGGTAGCTAAAGGATATTATGTTGTAGACCTTAGACTGCTGAGGAGGAGGAGGCCCCAGAAGAATGCTGTGACATTTGCTAAATACTTTGTGGAGAAAATTGCTTGCATCTGTTCTGAGTTGGAATCAACATTGAAGATAGAGTCTGAAGAGGTAAGTGAGACATGTCCTTTTTTTTTTAATTGATTGATGAATTTCATTTTGTTCAAGATGATGATGTGGATGAGTCACTTGGAGGCCAACCAGTGGTCTGTCCACATGTCTATCCTAGCTAATTAAAACTGCCAGAGGAGGACTGGCCAGTTGGGTGGTGCTATGCTCCAACCTTTCTAAAAGAAGGAATTGTGAGATCTTTGTTGAAGAAGCCTTCATTGGATATCACCTCTGTAGAAAACTACTGGCCAATCTTTTATCTCCTTTGTTAAAGTAAGGTCTTAGATAGAGTGGTGGCAGTACAACTCTAGGCTTTCTTGGATGAAGGATTACCCAGTTCCATTCCAATCTGGTTATAAGACAGAAGCAGTCTTGGTCACCTGGTAGATGGCCTATACTGGGAGTTGGATAGGGAGAGAGTGTCGCTATTATTCCTTCTGGATCATTCAGCAGCATTTGATATCATCAGTCATTATATCCTTCTCAGTCATTTGGTTGATATGGGAAATGGGGACAATGATTTGTAGCAGTTTCAGTCTTTCCTGGCCGAACATTCTGAGAGGGTAATACTGGCACACTGTTGTTCACCTTTTGGCCGTTAGCTTATGGGGTTCCACAGGAGTCAATACTGTTTCCTATGCTTTTTAATGTTTACTTGAAGCCTTCAGGACAGATCACCTGGGCCTTTCTGTCCTTTACAATTGATACCAAGGAGGTTATGGAAGGCCTCAAACATTGGCTGGATGCAGTGAAGGAGCAGATCTGAATAAACTGAAGCTCAATCCAGCCAAGACAGAAGTGCTGTTAGTCAGTAGGAAAACTAAACTGGGAATGGGATCACAACCTGTTTTGGATGGAGTTGCACTCCCTCTGAATGATCTGAAAGATCAATTTCATTGCTTGGGGTGCTCTAGAATCCAGCATTGCTCCTGAAAGGCCAGATTGCTGCATTGCACTCTGTGTGAGACTACCCTTGAAAAGCTTTCAGAAGTTGCAGCTAGTACAAAAGGCAGCAGCCAGACTTGTGTCAGGTGTGCATAGTAGAGACCATATAACTCTGGTGTGATGGGACCCCTTGCCAGGCTGGCCTCAATTCCATCTCTTAGGCTCCTGTCACTCAACTTGCTCCCTCTGCCACACCCCTTCCTGGATTGGGTACTCTTATGGGGTTCTGGGGTATGTGGCTATTCTGAGTGCCAGAGCAACCTAGCAACAGGTTGTCAGGCAACCAGAATAGCTCTTCAGGAGAGAAACCCAACCCATTAGTGTGAGGGAGAAGCTGGTGGCAGAGAGAAAAAATATATATATAAAAAGGCAAACACTGGTTGTCATTTGGTCATTCCTTCAGCCAGAGAGACTCTGGAATAAAGTCCCTCAATCAGCCAGCGAGATTGAGTGTGAAAGAGATTTAATTCTCAGGGTAGCCTGGAGAGAGGCAAGAGTTTTTAAACCATTATAGAATCTGGTCAGAAAGTGTGACTTAGATTTGGGGTTGAGCCTTTAGTGGTACTGTAGCCAAAGGGCTGTGTAAGTACTTTGAAGAACGGTATTAGTTTTGACCTACATCTGAACTCCAATACTTTGCACTCATGCACACACATATGCATGCACACACACACATGCGTGTGGGCACACATACACACACACACACACAGAGACATCTCTCTCTCTCTCTCTATATATATATATCTATATATGAGAAGAAAATGGGAGTGTGGGGAACTGAAACAGTCAAATGAGGACTAAGAGTGCACAGTGACCACAGAATGCTGATTGATGGAGGGAGTATTGTTGAGAGGACATAGCAGTCTGGAATTGTGAACTAGAACAAGCTATACTGCAACATTTCATTGCAAGTCTTACTTGTCAGAATTCTAGTGTCTCTTTCCACCTGCCTTAGCAGAATAAATGATCTAGTCTCTCAGAATTGTTTTAGTCAATTATATTTTGTGTCAAACCATCTGGCACTCTTTCATATTCATATGATTGTAATTACATAATTAAAGGTGTCTCCTTAGAGTGGTATTCAGGAACTGGCTTTAATCATTGACGTAAGATACTGAGTTTTACTTTGAACTCTATATAACAACATAAAGATTTGGACTCTATGCTAATATCTTCAAAGATAGCTCCAATGATGTACTGAATGTTAAGAGAGTAAGACTGATTCTAACAATGTTATCTTGTCTTCATTTTGTTTGCTTTGTTTTATTGTAATCTTACAATTGATTCTAGATTTGAATAATTTACTTTAGGGGATATGAGGCAGAAAATAGTGTGAGCAGAACTGTTGTCTATATCTTTCTAGGGAAGAGAAGGTTACTGTATAGGATATATTTTAGATTACAGAGAGCAAAGAAGCCCTGTCAGTTATTTAATGGCATAGGTAAGGGGCAGTTAATGTAAGCTACTCATATCATGCAGAATTCTGTTCCTTCTCTAGCTTATGAGAAGCTTGGAAGTAAAAAGAAGTTCCTTTAATATGTATCAGTAGTTTCTTTTTTCTTTTTAAATTAAGGCTATTGTCAGGTTGTTTTGCTTTCCCTGTGATGATATCTTAATGGTAACCTAATGACATGTAGTGTTTTGATGTCTGCTTTCACATAACACCCTGTACCTCACCATGCACTATTATACCTGGTTATTTGCTGTTTGCTGCCAGGTAATGCTTGTAGTGCTTGATTCCATAGGTTGTGCTGTGCTGCTTAATGCCATGTGAAAGAGCCTGGGAGAGATGAGGGAAATTGAAGGAGAAATGAGAAAAATCAGTGTTTTGGGAATGAGGGTATGTTGATATAATAAACCTTTGTAAGGAGGAAAACAAAGACAACACAAGGTCAGGATCCTGACTGCCAGAATGCCAGCCTAGGAAAAGAAGTTGCTTTAATTTAGCTGGCAAAGAAGAGCCTTGTGTGTGCAAATTTGTAATGCTAATGCTTTATAGGACACTGCAATTCTCATAAGGCTTTTAGTTTTGGCAATGGGCAGAATGTGCAACTGTTACTCCAGTATTTCTTGAATAAAGCTTTGCAGACTTCTAAGCTTATTTCTTGGGATTGGAGTTGACCAGTATGTGGCAGCTATTTTGCCTCTGGGGTGCCTGCATTTGCCTTCCAAGTCTTTTGCACCCTTTTCAGAAGGAAGAGTAGGCTTGAACACAAGAATTGGCAATCCAATTAATCCTGGCACAGAAACTAATTCATATTTTAGGCTTGGTTTGAGTAAAATGATTCCCTTTTTCTTGTCCATGGGATTTCTTTCACATCCAGTGTCCCCACGCCCCCATATGTCTCAGATTCCTTTGTTTGTGACAGTAGAATTCTAAACATTAGCCTTATTTGCTTTCCCATTTTTATTTTTATATCCTCTGTCTCTCAGAGATATATCACCTCATCTTTTCTCTAACGCATTCCCTCTTGCAGATGATTCCTGCTTAAAAATTTGGAGGAAAGGGGAGGTAAGTTAGGTGGCAGCAGGAGAAGCTGTATAATGAACTACTGTTCACAACCAGCATGATATACTGACAGACATTTGGAAGACAAGTTCTACAATGAAAAATGAGGAAAAAAGAGAAAAAGAAAAAAACCCTAAAACACTGAAGAATTAGAAAACTCATGATAGAGGTTCTCATGATGCAGCCCATGGTGGAAGATGAAAGAGGACTGAGAAGGTTTGAGTGGAAATTACATAGGGCATGTGCAGTAGAGGTGGAGGCAGTGTGTCTGTCAAAAAGGTCTTAGTTCTAGAAGTTTCTGAAGATAGGCTGTACAGGAATACATGTGTATGAGGTCTCAGAGACCCAAAAGAAGAACTACCAGATCCTGTTCTGATTTGTATTGTACTAGAGGTTTTGTACTTGATAGATTGCTCTTTTCGTGATCATAAGACAATAAAAAGGGCCTTACTGGATCAAAACAAAGGACCATCTAGTCTCATATACTGTTTCCCATAGTGACAAGACAGAAGTCTCTGTAAATCCCACAAAAGGACATGAAGCCAAAGCTCTTTCTGACCTTTTGTACTTCTGCAAGTGATCCTGAGAGGCCTGCTATCTCTGAAACCTGGAAGCTGAATATAGTCATCATGATTCAGGATCCAGTGGATGCTTCCAGTGAATTCAACTATTTTTGCCAAAATTGGTGACCTCCTTACTCCTGCACCTGTGTGCGCTCAAAAAAAACTTCTCTGGAGTGCTGGGAAAGCGCTGGAGCAGATTTGGAATATATGCAAGTATATAACTTGATGTTGGCCACTGATAGGGACGCATTCTCTGTGAGTTTGTTTAATCCTCCTTTAAAACTACTGGGTAGTTACTTTCTCTGTATTTGTTAAACAGATTTTTCATGTTTAAACTGAGTTTAAAATGCCACTGAGTGTAAAATCTCAGAAATGGGTTGGATTTGAGGTGCAGATAGGTTGCTGTTCAGTTTTGCTTATGAATTTTGGGAAAACTTATAATAAACTCAGGCTGTGATATGGGTGCATTTGTAGAACCAGAATAGATGAGTCTGAAGGTGCTTTTTTTCTGATGCAGTACAGCACTCAAGATAAAAATAATTGCTAGACTCTTCTGTGGTAGTGCCTGAAGGATGGTGGATCTTTGCTTTAAGGAAAGGTAAAGCAGAGGTCAGTTCTGCTGACTACAAGTGGTTTTGTATGGAAAAGGAAATCTTTTGAAGTCTGACAATGTAGTACTGTGTTGTTTATCTGACAGTAAATCCAGATGTCTTTTTATTCAGATGTTTTTTCTCTCTCAAAGGACTTTAGAGCAGATTCCTCTTCCTTTTTGCTCCCGAGTGTTGATGCATGGCTAAAGCAGACACCTATATCCACTTCTTTTTGGGTAGCGAGGAGGTGGGGAATATATTGCAGAAATTGTAAGATAGTTTCTGAATAACTATGGTTAGATCTACTCCAGAGAAAGAAACTGCCAGATCACCACTTCAGTGAAAACATATGTTTACTGTCCTTTTCCAAACATAAAAAAAAATCTCTGCTAAATCACTAGAGCAGTCTGTTTCTCATTACAAAAGCTGAGAAAGAGGCCCCAGATAAAAAGGAAGAGATAATCAAGATAGGTGTTTTTTACTCTTTGACAAATAGGTTATGTTTTGATTAACGAGCTCTTACTTTTTGTGTGTGCGAATTGCATAAATCTGCATTATCAGAAAATAAATGAGTAGTTTTTAACAAACAGGAAGTACTTAATCCTGGCTTGGTTGGATCTGGTTGACAGATCTTGCTTTCTGTTTCCGCAGGGAGACAGTCTAGTGTCTGTGGTCCATAGTGCTAGTCTTCTGTACTTGAAGAGAGGGGAGTATCTACATTAGCTTTCTGCAAGGTTCCTCTTTTAATTTTATATGCATCACCAGTTACTTTCCAGTTTAGTGTCATTTTCATTATAGCTTGTTGACATTACTTCTCTGTACATGTTAAGTTCTTCACAATGTGGCCTGTTCAAGATGAGTACTTCTTATGTGTACATGTCTCTGAATTCCGTTTGGCAGTAACTTCTGAAATGTGCGTAGGATTTCTGTGGCTGTTGCTTCTTTCTGCTGCTGTGAGCTGATTGGCTTGATGAGAAGTAGAACAAATAATATTTGTTGCATAGTTATGTAAACCAAATGAAATTCTATGTGGCTTTGGAGACACATCTACTTGCGGTCTATTGAAAGGCGCACATGTATTTTCTGGCCAACTTGAGGAAGCTGTATCAAGTAGCACCTTATTAACATGCATAAAGTTCAGTATGACGGTTCAAATCCTTTTGGTTAAAAAAAAAATCAGGAAAGGAAGAATGCTTGCTTCATCAGTTACATTGTGTGGCATATCAGCTCTGAAAACTGTGGGCAATTGCCAAGATTAACTCAAGGATCTCCTTTTCTTGTCCTCAGAGATTTGCTATCAGTGGCAGCATACTATTGAATTCTCATTTCTGCCCCTCTTTCTATCTTTTCTATTCTCTGCTCCTTGTGGCTCTTTCCACTCATCACCACAGCCCCTGCATGCCACAGAATGAAACATTCTGGCGAAGATGGCAAGGGAAGTGGTGTGAAGACGAGAACGACATAGCAAATGTTTAAATTTTTCCACCAAAATTATACTGAGTTTTGCTGGAAAAGATACTTTATGTTTTAACTGAAAAATTATGTTTAGTTGTGCTGCTACATATATATGATGCTTATAAGATGTTCTGTAGCTTAAAATAGCCAGTTATGAAGCATACATGGCTGCCTACCAGCAATTCATCTAGGAAGAGGTTGCCTCCCTCATTGATCCCTGTTAGAGAATGATAAGAAGGCAGCTTGTATCTTCCAATCTGAAACATATAATTTAGCTCAGCGGATTACTGCAGTGAGACACACAGCAGACTCTAGTGCAAAGGCCTTGGATAAAGTCATGGTTCTCTGTAGATGTACATAGTTCTGTTCTGCCAGTTTGATCCAAGATGGGAGATCCACAATTGAAGATATCCCATCTGATGAACAGAGATTGTTCACTCCTCTATGGATGAGAAATTGCAACACAACTAGAAAATGAGGTTGACAGCTAAAAAGTGTCTCTAGTCACAACATTCCCAATACTTTAAGTCAAAATTGTACTGGTTCAAGCTGTCCCTGCCTGAACAAGTTTCTCATTCTCCACCTTGTCAACACTCCAGAACACCTTCTCAGGTTTCTTCCTCTTTGTGTCATTCTTATGGCCAGTTGAAGTACTACTTCTCCATCAGGAAACCTCCACAAAACTCAAAGCAATGTTTTTGACTCCTCCCTTCACCAAGCAGCTTCCAACCCTTCTCCATTTCATAATAAAGCTTCTGCTATTTTTCCACAAGATGGTATCTGTCACTATGGATGTATGAGTCCTCCATATAATTCAATTCCATAAAGTTCTGTGAACTGCCCCTGATGGAAACCTTCTGATAAAGATTACCTTTGGATCCTCTCTTTCAGGAGATTGCAATGTCCCTATTAAAATACATACATATATATATATATAAATAAAATAACGATAGAGCAAATCAATCCATCCTGATGCACTTTGGTTTCTATTCAAAGTACTTCACCATCCCCAGATGGGATAGAAATTTGGGTCCAGTCTTGGATCTCAGGGAATTCAATTCATTTATTCTCTGTAAGCAGTTCAGAATTTTTACCCTGTTGATTATTCTCCCACTGCAAAGGGGAGTTGTTCACCTTGATAGACTTATGGGCTGCATTCTTCCTGTATCCACCTTTCCAGCAGGTGCTTTCTCCACCTTCTGTGTTGGACTGGAGCATTATTTGTTTCATGTCCTTCTCTTCAGCCTGCCAACAATCCCCAAGATCTTTACAAAATGTTTAGCTGTGGTAGCAGCTCCCTCTTCCTGTATTTAGATGAATGACTAATAGGCTTCCCTTCTTTCCACCAGGCACTGCAAGATGTCCACCCTGCAGTATCATTTCTTCAGGATCTGAGCTTTTGAAAATTGAGAAAAGTCTTCTCTATGGCCATCCTGATGTATTCAGTTCATAGGGATGGTTCTTGACTCTTTCAGGTCCTTTGATAGGAACCAGAGGACAGAATGTTAGCTCTGAAGGTATTGGTACAGAAGCTCTTACAAAATCAATATGCCAAGGCCAGGTCCATTCAGGTCATACTGGGCCTATTATGGTTGTTGTCTTTGCCCAGCTCCAGATGAGACCACTGCAAAGGTGGTTCCTGGACCATTTTGATCCAGAACAACACAATCTAAGCATGATCCTTTCGGTACCTGGTTTGGTGCTTTGCACCCTCAGCTGGTGGGCTCATCCTTCCAACACCATGAAAAGGATCCCCTTCACCTACCTTGTGCCATCTCAGCTGCTCACCACATAGACATCCATGACAGGTTGAGATGCCCATACCCTAGACCTGATGGTGACAGAACATTGGTCTGATACAGAAAAGTCGTTTCGTATCTGTGTTTTTGAATTGCTTGCCACGTGGAAAGACTTTTGCACATTCCAAAGATCATTCCTTCACAAGACTGTTCAGATGACTGTACCTGGGATACTGTACTGAGGATGTTGACAAGCTGGAACGTGTCCAGAGAAGACATAAATTACCAAAGGTCTGGAAACCAAGCCTTATAAGTTAAAACACAGGGAGTTGGTTAAGTTTAGCTTGGAGAAGAGAAGACTGTGAGGTGAAAATTGAGGGATGTAATATGGGAGAAGGAAGAGAGTGTGTTTTCTGTTGCCACAGACACTATAACATGAACCAGTGGGGTCAAATTACAAGAAAAGATATTTCATCTAAACATTAGGAAGAACTTTGTATTATTATGAGAGCTGTTCAACAACAAAATGTGGTAGATTTTCTGTCTTTGGGGATCTTTGAACAGAGGTTGAAGTGCTTTAGTTGTATGTTCCTGATTCTAAATATAACTTTTAATTAATATTAATGTATAAGTTTTGATCCCTTGTCAGAAGGAGGCAGTTATATAACAAGTGGATCATGCTCCTTTCATGCCTGGTAACAGGAAGTATTCAGTTGTTTTCGTGCAAGGAAAAGAATAATCTACTTATTCTTGACTTCATTTATAACTGAAACTACAGAGGAAGTCTGATATAGCTAACAGTAAGAGAAGTGTACTTGTATGTTTTGTTTTTTTAAATGTCTGTTATGTTTGCAATGTTAAGTATGTGATGTCAGATGGATTATATGATGTTTTTTTTCCAGTTTTTAATAAAAATATATCTTTTAAAAAAAGAATACACTGGACAAATGCATTTTAGTGAGTGTTGTGAAGTAAACACATGTGTGGTAAACATCGAGTGTGACGTTAGGTATTTTTAAACCAAAATGGTAAGGTGAGGCAGAACTTTTATCTTCTGCTGAGGAGTTAAGACTAGAGAAGTTTACAATATTTAAAGGCAAGCTGACAAACAGCTGTTAAACTGTCAACTTGTTTAGCTTATGGTAAAGTTCACTGTATGACATGTTTCTGTTTTGTGTCTTAAGGAATCCACATTTGTAATGTCTACCTGAATATGAACATTTCTTCAGCATCTGTTGGTTCTTAGTTTAGAATGTAGTGGGCAAAGGGCCGGCTGAGCTTCTAACTGGCTGGAGGTTTTTGGCTCAAAGGCCATTCTGTTCGGTTCGTTCAGGTAGTTAGTTGGATTAGTTGCTGGTAACAGGTGATCTAGAAGGCAGTAGATAACAGAAGAAGCCAAAAGGTATAGGGAAAAACTGAAGAGTTTGTAACAGTGACAGAAGCTGAGGGCTTGGGAAAGGCCAAAAGGCAAGGCTGAAATGATGCAAAATGAAGCTAGAGAAGACCTGTGCATGTAGACAGAAAAACTTTGGGGGCGTCTTTAATGTTAGGATTGGAAAAATGGGGCCCTTCTAATGTTGTTGGAGAAGAACTCTTATCACCTTTTACTGTTGGCTAGCTGTTTAGGACTGGTGGAAGTTGCAGTCCAATGAGATCTGGTGGGCCATGCATTCCCTATCTCTGTTTCAACAGAATGCTTTAGCATCTTGTAATGTTAGAGATGGTATAATAGTAGCTATAAATGTCATATAGTAATGATGTTTGTATGCTTTGCAAACTTGAAGGCAGTAGGAAAAGGGTGGAAAAGGAGAAGACGGCATTATGGGTGGATAGACTCATGACCCCAAGTTTGCAAGACCTTAGCAGCACTATTAATAACAGAGTACTTTGGAGGGCTCTCGTTTGTAGGGTCACTATAAGGTCAAGAAAATTTGATGTCAGCTGAAACAGCAATAATAATGATATGTGAATAGTTCATTTAAAGTCCATTGTTTGCTTTAACTTTTCATATTTATGTTGAAAATTGTTGTGGTTGCTGCTGTGTGCCTTCAGTTCATGTCTGACTTATGGTGATCCTAACACAATCCTGTCACAGAGCTTTTTTAGCAAGAATTGTTCTGATTGAGTTTATTATTGCCTTCCTCTGAGGCAGAGATGGTGTTATTTGCTCAAGGTCACCCAGTGGGTTTCCATAGTATGGGGATTTAAACCCCAGTCTCCCAGAATCCTAGTCCAACCCCCAAACCACTATACTATACTGGCTCGCCTATGCTGAAGTAGAAAAATCTGTATGCACAGTTTGAGTTTCTGCCTTATTTTTTATGAGGAACACAAAATTACCTTCTGCTGGTATTCTTAAACTGTGGTTTTTGGCAGAGGAGAGTTGTTTTTGCTTGCTGCAATGCTAGCTTTCAATATCAATTTGCAGAGAAGCATATGAACACGTGCCACAGTTGACTCCATTCTGTGTTGTCCCAGGCTTTTCTTGCACTGTCTTTATTTGAGTGCTAAGCCTTTGTTTATGAGCTTTTGAAAGGATTATAACTAGAAGTGGCATAATGTTCTTGGCCTATAGAAGTGCATGTCTGGAAACTTTGCATAATTAATCTAAAGGACAGGGCAACTTGCCAGCGATGAAGTCCAATGGTATATTCTTTTCCTTATGAAAAAATGAGGTTTATTTCTGTTAACTCTTCACTAGGAAGGGATTAGAATTCTTAGTAAGATTCATTGCTCTTCTCTTGGAGAAAATGTTTTCTCTTAAAACTGATTTTGTGTATTAAGGGTGGATTTATTGGTGTTTGTTGTATTTTACTTTGTACATTAAAACTGAATTCAACTAAACATTAATGTTATTTGAGTGAAAGTATTCTTTGCAGATTATATGGGGAGCACATAGCTCTGCCAGTGATCTTTGTGAATCTGGCTTCTGAAATATTATGGAAATAAGAAGGAAACTGTTTAGAATCATAGAAATGTAGAGTTGGAAGAGACCACAAGGGCCATCCAGTCCAACCCCCTGCCATGCAGGAAAACCCTCAAAGCACTCCCGACAAGTGGCCATCCAGCCTCCGCTTGAAAACCTCCAACGAAGGAGACTCCACCACACTCCGTGGCAGCACATTCCACTGCCGGACAGCCCTGACCGTCAGGAAATTCTTCCTGAGGTTCAGGCGGAATCTCCCCTCCTGCAGCTTGCATCCATTGCTCCTTGTCCTGGTCTCAAGAGCAGGAGAAAACAAGCCCACTCCCTCCTCGACATGACATCCCTTCAAATATTTAAACACGGCTATCATGTCCCCTCTCAACCTTCTCTTCTGCAGACTAAACATACCCAGCTCTCTAAGTCTGTCCTCATAGGGCATGGCTTCCAGGCCCCTCACCATTTTGGTTGCCCTCCTCTGGACCTGCTCCAGCTTATCCATATCCTTCTTGAATTGGGGTGCCCAGAATTGGACGCAGTATTCAAGATGAGGTCTAACCAAAGCAGAATAAAGTGGTACCAGTACCTCCCTCGATCTAGACACCGTACTCTTATTGATGCAACCAAGAATTGCGTTGGCTTTCTTGGCTGCCGCATCACACTGCTGACTCATGTTCAGCTTGTAGTCTATGAAGACTCCTAGGTCCCTTTCACACGTCCTGCTATCCAGCCACGTGTCCCCCATCCTATATTTCTGCATACCATTTTTCCTGCCTAAGTGTAGGACCTTACATTTCTCTCTGTTGAAATTCATTTTGTTAGCCTTGGCCCAGCTCTCCAATCTGTCCAGGTCCTTTTGAATTTTGATCCTGTCATCAGGCGTATTAGCAACCCCTCCCAATTTGGTGTCATCTGCAGATTTGATCAACGTGCCCTCTATTCCTTCATCCAAGTCATTAATGAAGATATTGAACAGCACCAGGCCGAGGACAGAACCCTGTGGCACCCCGCTAGTCACTTCTCTCCAGGATGAGAATCTGCCATTGGTGACCACCCTTTGGGTATGGTCAGTCAACCAGTTACAAATCCACCTGACAGTAGCCCTGTCCAGCCCACATCTTACTAGCTTCTTTGCAAGAATGTCATGGGGAACTTTGTCAAAGGCCTTACTGAAATCAAGATATACTATGTCCACAGCATTCCCTTCATCTATCAAGCAAGTAACTCTATCATAAAAAGATAAACCAATAGCCTTTCCTTTTGCATTGACAGTCTGTTGCAGAAATGTAGCCAAATCTTCATGGTGTAGGCTGCAGACATAGCATAAAAGAGAATGGTTGATTGTGTCTCTCCAGCTGAAGATTGTGTCTCTCTATGCAAAGAAGGCAAGAGTTCTATATGTTAGGACATATTTTGAATAAGCCTGCAGCCTTATCTAAGGAAGGTTTTTGAGCCCAAAGTACATCCTTACCATGTTTTTAAATGGCTAATGCTGTTCTGTTCTGTTCTCAGATATTTTGAGAGCTGGAGGTCTTCTACAGACTTGCTTGAGAAACATCTCATAACCTTGTCCCAGATACACTGCTGCTGAACCAACAGGATAGATAGCAAACCTTTTGAGAATGTCAAAGGGCTGAAAGAACTTTCCTAAATTTATAGTAAAGGCTATGGAAACCCTTCACTTACACCTTATTCAGATGGTGATTATTGCTAACATGGCGATGAAAACCCCAGGAATTGCTTGACACATCTGCAAGCATTTGTGTAGTATTTTCTGTAAACTTTAATGACATCATCTGTTGAACTGAGCAAAGGCTATTAATTTTAAGTTGTCATATTGCTTTATTGACAAATTCTAACATTTCTTAAGTCTATTGATGTAAGATTGGGTCACTTGCAAGGTTATCTAAACTTGCAATGCAGATAATAGATCAGAAATCATGCCATTTCTTCCAAGTTGGTTACATTTTAAGATGATATTTTGTTTGTTTAGAATGGTGAAGTTGCAATGTTATGTTTAGTTGGGAAAAATCTCTTACTTTAAATACAGTGCTTTTGTGATGTGCCATCTTTTGACAATAGCTTGTGTGAGTTACCATGATCAGTTGCTAACTCTTTACTACTGCTGATTGGTGGAACAGAAATTCTGTATTTTTTTCAGTAAGATACACAGGCGTGCTGATGTTTGGCAGAGCAGGATGACCACCTACTGTTTTACATGATACTCTCTAAAGATAGGATTTTAGTTTCTGTTGCGGAGACCCTTGTTAATATTGCGCAGCAGTAGTACTTAGTTTCCTTGTACAGGAAGAATAGAACTATAAGGAAAAAAATCCTCAGTTGAACCTCACTTGTATCTGAAATCTGTCACCTCTATTACAAGCGCATCAGTATAACAAAGCTGCTTAACAGCAGGCTATTGTCCAGTGAACTCAGCTTTGTATTTTTATTGATAGCACATGTCTAGAGGCAGAGAGGAATCTTTTACATTACCTGCTTTCTTGTTACCTAGTCCTGGTTAACAGCGATTGAATATTAGACCTTTTGTCCATAAACTGTGTTGTATACCAGTTAGCCACAGTTCAGAGGCAAATCTACATGTCCAACATGGTTTCAGAGAGCAAATATTTCTGCCTGTTACTTTGTTAATACCCCAAGATGGCTTGTTGAAGTTTCATTAATGGAAACTGACACAAATAAATATAACTTCATTGTGTCTAGATATAACTCTAGTTGAGGTGCTTCCTTTGCTTTTGTTACCTGCTGCCATTATTAAGGCAATTGTAGGGAGATAAGGCGGTGTAGTTAGATTCAGCCCCATGACCAGTTGAATCTAATGCCAGAACTTGTTTGTTTCTGTCCTCCATCTCCATTTCTTTTTCTTTTATGCCGCATATTTTAGATTGTAAAGAGAAAGACTCATGCTGTTTTATTTCTGGTCTTTGGAAATTCTTCTAGGAGCATTTCTGGATAAGCAGTGGATAAAAATGTGTAAATACATAAATAAAAACAAGATATGATCTGATAGAATGCAATCCTTCATGAGTGAGAAGGTAGCAGCCTTCCGCTGAGGTAAGGGGCAGATGTTCAAGTGTGTAAGAAACAGTTTATGGTTTTTCAAGTACTTTGACGTATTGCTAGTTGTCTTAATGTGTACTTAATGTCTCAATTCTGAGGATCTCACTTGGAGTGGGCAAGGGCTTGCTTATGGAGGAATGCTTTGTAGGAAAGCCTTTTTGCCTGCACTTAGGCTCTGTTTATATTTGTAACTACAGGAAGTTATAGATTTGTTGTTGCTGTTGTGCACCTTCAAGTCAACAATAAAATATTTGCCCTCAAAAAGAGGTGGACTAACTATTCCAAATCTGGATAAATATTATTGGTTGTTGTTGTGTGTCTTCCAGTCATTTCTGACTTATGGCAACCCTAAGGTGGACCTATCACAGGATTTTCCCAATCTGAATGTATGTGACGTGCCCAAGGTCACCCAGTGGCTTTCCATGACCAAGCAGGAATTGAACCCTGGTCTCTCCAGAGTTGTAGCCCAGTGCTCAGACCACTACACCACACTGACTTATATAGCATGTCAAATTAAGTAAGCTCTTCAGTTGATAAAGAATTACGGTTTGGTGCATTGGACTTTAACGAAGAAAGATAAAAAATCACCTAGTAATTTTCTGATGTTGGATGATAGTTTCTCACCATATAAAATTGCTATATATATAAAAATTGCTAATAAAATTGCCAACTCATTTAGAAAAGAATTTTTTACACTATTGAGACAGAGGGCTATTTGGTTCATCCCTTTGCCCTCCTCTGTTAAACCTATTATATGCTTATCTGTTTATTTAAAAAATTGACTTGATTTAGACCCTCTTAATGAGATAAAGATTGCCAAACAATTCCATTAGGATAAGGAACCTCTTTAATGGTACTGAGGTAAAGTACCAGGCCAGTTATTGTGAAGAAACTATCTTTCGACATCGAGCTGATCACTGACACCAGCTTACTCTATATCAGAACCTTCACCATCTCCGAAATGTCCCCGCACTGAGGCTACACAAGGAGCGACTATCCAGCAACCACTTTCTTTGTCCTCTGCCAGGGATCCAGAACATGACAGCAGACCACCTCAGCCGAACCCCGATGATTTTTCATGAATGGAGGCTCAACTCATCAGTCCTCAGAGAGATCTTCACCATTTGGGCAACCCCAGATATTGACCTGTTTGCCTCGGCATCCAACACTCACTGTCGTCTCTTCTGCTTGAGAGGAGGAGAAAGACTGGAGTCCCTGAGAGAAGCGTTCTTTTCCACTGGAAGGGCCCAGTTATCTACCTACTTCCTCCGTTTTTTCCAATTATGAAAGTGCTAGAGAAACTTCATCGGGACGAAGCGTCAGCAATCCTCGTCACCCCGTGGTGGCCACAACAACCATTTTTCGCCCCGCTACTCCTCCTGTCAAGATCTCAGTATCGGAGGCTTCCACTCAAACCAGACCTCTTGACCCTGAACAATGGTACCGTGCATCACCCAGATATTGCCATCCTCAAACTGACAGCGTGGAATCTGCTCCAATAACTTCCCTCCTTCCAGCTGTTCACTGGGTCATTGAGGCAGTGCACAAACCCTCAGTGGTATGTGCTTATTCCTACAAGTTTTCAAGGTTTGAGGAATTCTTATGCCTCTGTCATATGAAGGTCAAACACTTTGATACCATCCCACCTGCTGGAGTTCCTCTCCTCACTGGAGTTCACTGGTGGAACAAGGTCTCTCCCTTGCATCGATAAAATTCTACCTTTTGGAGATATCATCCCATCTCCAGCACAAAGGGAGACCCTTGTGCTTCAAGGATCCCTTGTTTCGGATCTACCTCAAGGGATACAAGCATCTGCACCCCCCGGTAACGCTACCAGTTCCTGATTGGAACTTATCACTCGTTCTCTCTCAACTCTCAAAATGGCCCTTTGAATCTATGGCCATGTGTGATCTCTGTCTGCTGTCTTGGAAAACTGCCTTCCTTGTCACCATTTCGTCCGAACGGAGGGCGAGTGAACTGTGTGTGCTCAGGGTTGATAAGCCCTACCTCTCTTTCCATCAAACCAAGGTTGTCCTTTGACGTGACATCACTTTCTTTCTGATGGTGGTATCAGCCTTTCATCTTAATCAGGACATGATCCTCTCGGCATTCTTTCAGAATCCAAGCTTGGATTTGGAATGATCTTTACATGCTTTGGATATTTGCAGGGCTTTGGCTTTCTACATCCAGCGCATTGCAGAGTTTCACTGATCCCAGAGACTGTTCCTCTGTTAGTCTTCTAAGTGGAAAGGACTGCTGGTCTCATCTCAGAGACTATCAAAATGGGTGGCATCTACCATCAGACTGGCCTATGAACTGGCACAGACAGATCCTCCTGCCCAGATCATGTCACTAGAGCCTTGTCAGCTTCTGCAGCCTTCCTCAGAGGTGTTCCACTACATGACATATGTAAGGCAGCCACATGGTCTCAGCCTATGACTTTTGTGTCCCACTACAGACTTGATCAATCTGCATCCACTGATACAGCTTTTGGGAGAGCTGTTTTGTTTTCTGCCATTTGAACTATGGTAATGCTTGTTTAATCCATGGCCTATTCATGTTGAATAATAATCTTCTGGTTATTTTATTCTGGTTTCTTGTGGTTCACTTTATAATATACCTATATCAATGCTGATGTATATACTGATGTAACGCCTAGCATTTGTGGTGGGGCCTCCTTAGGTGATATTTATGGCACCATCACATGGTGCCATAAGTTTAGCTTGCTAGTCTACCACTTGTGGGAGTCACAGAGACCACGAAGAAGAAAGACAGGCTGCCTATCTGTAACTGGAGTTCTTCGAGTGGTCATCTGTGACTCACACAATCTCGCCCTACCTCCCCTCAGTGCTGTGCCATGAAAAATGAAAAATATTTCATTTTTATCTAAAGTCATGTCTAATTTTTCTATGTACCAAGATCTCATCTTAGCTAACTTCGTGCAGAATCCTTCAACTAATGTTGAGAGAGCTCTTTGGATATCAGATGTATTCTTGCTTTTTATGTTTCTAGAACTGCAGGAGTCAGGCAGACACAGAAACTATTAACTGCATATGCTAGCTCTCTCAAAGTCTTGTTATCTCCTCTCAAAGGTTAGTCATGCAAACTGTTTTCAGTGCATATCAAACGGCTCATTTACTTGAATTTAAAGAATTTCATTCTCATTTCACTGGAGAAATAGCAGCTTCCACTGCTTTCTGTAGAGGTATTCTTCTTCCTGAACTTTTTTGAGCTGCTACTTGGTCTCAGCCTTCAACCTTTATATCCTATTCTCGTAAGTTAGCTAGTCACCCAATTGTGTGATTCACAGAGACCATAAGGAAGAAAAAAAAGAGGTTGCTTCTGGAGACACTTCTGTACAAGTGCCAAGACCCAACTGTGTGAATTTATGGATGACCCCTCAAAGAACCACAGTAACAGGCAAGCAATCTGTTCTTTTGAACAGAGATATGAAGGCTGGCTCTGCCTGTCTTTAAGCTTGCTTTGAACAAGAAATTGAGGTCTAACTCAGCATATTCCCTCTCTTGGTAGTGCTCTAGTTCTCAGAAGAAAGCAAAATGGAAGAACCCTAAAATGAAGAAACATTCTTCATAGAATTTGGGTCATTTCCTCTTATGTTTCTCTGCCTTCTCCAGCCCTATGTTTTCTGCAGCCAGCCAGTCACCTCTTGACATGTCCAAGTCTACCATGAAATAAAAGAATGGTCCCCTCCTACATTATGTTCTTCTGTGGAAGAGAGAGGAATTTAATTTGGGTACTAGGGTCTATCGTTTACAGGTCTTGCCTCTTTTGCTGGTTTATGGTTATTTTGCCAATGACTACCCTCAGTGTTTTTACCTGATGAATGCAGTAGTGTGATAGAAAGGAGAGATGTTCTTCTTGGTGGTCTCTGTAGCTCACACAATTGAGTTTTGCGCCTGCACAGAACAGCGTTTAGAACCTTCTAGAAATCCAAAAGTAGGTGTTTTGACTGTTCAACGCCTCCCCCATCCTCCGGGGTATAAAAACCCCCTCCTGCTCCAACGGTCAGTTCCTTTCTTTCACCACATTAGCAGCATCTAAAGAGCCTTTTGCCTGTGTTTGTCTTGACTAAACGTTTTTTTCTGACTTTGGTACGGCTGATGATGATTTTTTTTCTTGGCATTTTGGATTGGTTGAACTGTGGATTTACTGGATTGATGACAGACTGTGTTTGACTAAGGTTTGGATTCGGATTTAGCACTGTTGCAGTGTATGGCAACTAAAGTGTTTCAGCGCTGTACAGCATGTAAAGGCAAAATACTGGATCGAGATGGGCATTCAAAGTGCCTTTTGTGTTTGGGAGAAGGCCATAACGTGGGTTCTTGCACGTTCTGTCAGGAATTCACTCCGCAGACTAAACGCAATAGAGCAAGCAGGTTAAAAGTTTTGCTCTGGGAACAAGTATTGTCTGCATCTGATCCTGGGACTTGTGCAAAGAGTTCGGGCAGTAAACCCAGGATGGCTCAAACATCTTCGACTCTGTCGTCTTGTCAACTGACTTCTTCATCGGTGCCAAAGTCAACACTGAGGTTGAGATTGACCTCTCGACCTGGAGAGTCATAATCACTGAAGTCAGCGAAGAACGTGTCTGATGTTGTTGAGCCTATACCTTCTCCTTCTGTGATAAAAAGGAAGGATAAGGATAAAAAAAGGAAACTGAAGGGGTCTTCAGTTCAAGCTCCTTCAGAAAAATGTAAAAGGAAGGGTCGAAATGTGCCTTCATCTCCCCCGACATCAACGAGGCCAGTAATTTCTGAACATACCATGGAGGTGCAGCTTGAGTCCTCATCTCCTGCCAGACATTTGGAGCAGGCACTTGGCCCTCCTTTGGAGATTCAAGAGGTCTGAGTGGAGTCAGAAGGAGAAATGGTCGATTCCTCTCCTTTGCTGGATGTGGTGCCACGATCGCAAATCCAAGTTCGACCTCAAGATGCTGAGTGATCGATCTTGGTGCAGAAAGTCCTCAGTATGATGTGATGGCTTATAGACGTCATAGGAGGACAAGTCCCTCATCTCCGCGTCTCTTTGAGGAGGTTGAGGAGTGGGTCACCGGCAATGTATCATTATTACAGACATGCAACACCTGCTAGATACTGTGACTGTTACCTAGATGAGGCTTCTGTTGATTGAAGAGACATTTCACCTATCCTAGTATTATTATTACAGACATTATTGATCCATGATGAGTCTCAGCCTTGGTACCGTTGTTCACAAGGTAAAAATTATTCTGTGTCACCTCGACATCGAAGATTTTCGGTAGTGGAGAAGATAGTGGAGCACCTCAACAAGAGCGAGAGAGTGGACATGACACTGCCAATAAGGAAGTTGTTGTTGAGCCTCGAGAGAGATTGAGGGAAATCTGACCCTCGGCTGGAGAGATCGATCTTTTAGTTTTGTGGATCTAATTGTTCTGAGATGCCAACAGATGTTATTCTACTCTTGTGTCGAATGCTGAGAGGATTTTGCCAACAGATGATGTTTGATTTTTTTTCAGATCTTGTTTTGAGGATGCTCATTCCTTAATTTCACAACTAAAAAAAGAGGACTTGAAAGACTCTGTTTTTCAGGAGCTTCAAGATAGGGTGCCTGCAACTTCAATGATAGCTCCGTTACTGTATTTGTTGCAAACTGAAAAAAAGAATGGTGACTCCTTCCTTGGTACCATCAACTTCAAGAAAACTAGAATCTCTTATGTTTTATGAAGATGAACAAGAATTCTTGACTCATCACCCCAAACCAAATTCTATTGTGGTTGATGCTGCACAGTCGAGGCAGTTACAGAGATACTTTTACCCCTGCCAACAGGGGGGGGAAGAAGCTGGATAACTGGGGAAGGAAAGCGTATTCTAATGCTGCATTGCTGTTTAGATTTTCCCAAATTTACGCCAATATAGGGGAGCATATCAACAATTTTTGTGGTCCAGAATTAAGATTTTCATTGACATGTTACCTGATGATGAGAGGAAAACCACATCAGTGCTGTATGGTGAGGCTTATTGGCTTTTCTCTCAACAACTTACAACTGCTAAACATATAACTGACTGTAGTGGCAAAGCTATTGCAGGAGCTACAGTTTTGCGTAGACATGCAGGGTTTGGGAATCGTTGGCTGTCTCAACAAGCTAAAAATATGAAAATTTGATTTTTTGGGATTTTTCAATACTGGTAAGATAATAAGTTGGAACATGCTCAGAAAATGAGGAGCACTGCTAGAAAGTATGGATTTCCAGCTTCTTTATATCCAGGTACCAATATAGGAGGTGTCAGCCTTTCACAAGGAGAGGATAAGCCCAACTCCGACACAACATCCGAGACAGCCTACACCACAAGATCAAATCAAGGAAGTTTCCTTCAATAGATTCAAGCAGACACAATACAAGAAACGTAGCCTGATCAAACTAACGTAGGGTTTTGACAATCAAGTGTACGATACTGATGTCTTCCCAGATGTGAGCACTATGTCAAACAATGCTACTCCAGGTTTTTCAAGATCTAACTTGTCAAAGATGTCAGCACGGTACCAAAGATCCACAGTCAAGTATGGATGTAACACCTCAGATTGAAGAGGCATTACCACTTGTGGCAATCTATAACAATGGATCTGTGGGTTCTTGGCATAATAAATCAGGGTTATTCCATAGAATTTCAGCTCTGCCTACCATAGGGAGAGTTCGTCGCACAAAGCCATCACCACAGCTAAGGTAAAATGAACCCTACTGTTAAAAAGGGCCATGAGAAAATCTCCAGTTAGCAACTCAAGAGAAGCTTTACATCAAGGTATTTTCTGGTGTCAAAAAAGGACGGCAGTTTTCCCCATTTTAGATCTGAGAGGAGCAAATTTTTTTATAACCCCAAAAAGATTTCGGATGCTGACTCATCTACCGTAATACCATTGCTACATCAAAATGACTGGTTTGCTACGCTGGACCTCAAAGACTCTTACTTTCATATTGCCATCAAACCAAGCACAGGAAGTTTCTGGCGTTTGCTATAGGCAGTCGGGGATACCGTTTCTGAGTCCTACCCTTCAGCATCTGTACACCCCCAAGGGTATTTACAAAATGTATGTCTGTGGTTGCTGCTCATCTGAGGAAGAAAGGTATCATAGTGTTCTCATATATAACTGGTTAATAGTGGTGCCAACGAAACATCAATTGTTGGCAGATCTGAACACAATGTTGCGTTGTCTACAAGATTTAGGATTGATGATAAACTACACAAAATAGACGTTGATACCGTCAAAAAAGATCAAATTATAGAGCCGTACTAGACTCTTCACAACAAAAAGTTTTTTTAAGAGGATAGAGGGTTAAAAGTGCTGAAGGTGTTCAATGTGATTCGGCAGCACAGAAGAGTCAGAGCAAAGACAATTCAAGTGGGTTTGGGGGCTAATGGCTTCCACAACGATGGTAACGCCATTACGAAATTGAAATTCGCCCCAAGAGATGGTTTATAGACAACTTTGATCCACTATGGGACCGACAAAGCATGTTTCTGATGGTACCAAGAGGGGTTATGGCTCACTGTGGTGGGTGGAACCATGCAATGTGTTGATAGGAATGCCGTTTATACCTCCCCAACCTTGCGTGGTAGTAACAACAGATGTGTCGTTGGAAGGATGGGGAGCACACCTGTAAAACCCAACTGTGAGAGGCCAATGGGAAGAAAAGGCTACACATCAGTGTGTTGGAGTTAAACTGTAATAAAGGCACTCAAAGCTTTTCAGTATTACCTTCGGGGAAATCCTTAAGGTTGTTACTGACAACACGACTGTAATGTATTATATAAACAAGCAGGGCGGAACAAGATCTCAGGTACTGTCATCTGGCCTTGCAGTTGTGGGAATGATGTCTGTCAATGAAGATTACTCCCTCAGCAGTTCACTTGGCGGGGGGGAAATGTGCTGGCAATATGCTGCAGGGCCCCTCTGTCATGCCACAAGTGGAAGATGGACAAGGGATTTTGCTCGATATCTTTCAGGACTGGGCTTATCCTCAGATAGACCTCTTTGGTCCAGTGAGAACAGACATACGAACTGTATTGTTCATGGTTGAAGAAAGATGTTGAGTCCCTGGGAGATGCTTTTCTGTTATCTGGTCAGGACTGATCCTTTATGCGTTCCCCCCCTTTCCTTTGATCACAAAGGTAGTATAGGATTATCACGATTGGGCAACCTGATTTTGATAACACCTTGGTGACCAAGACAGCCTTGGTTTGCAAACCTAATGCATCTAGCCAACTGACGGTATCGAGTATTGCTGTGCAAGCCGCTTGATTTCCATCCACAACGGGACAGTGTTCCATCCTGATGTTCAATCCTTGAGACTGGCAACGTGGAATTCAGTGACTTACCAGATGCTGTGAAAAGGGTTTTGATAGCAGCACATAAGCCATCCACATCTAAGTCATATATGTATAAAAGGGACAAATTTATTAAGTATTTGAAAGATGTAAATGTTGCTGTTCAAAGTTATACTATAGTAAATGTGCTTTATTTTTTGTTGAGATTGGCGACAGAAGGACTACACTTATCAATCAAATGTTACTTTACGGCTCTTTCTTGGGCTGTCAACAGGATGGTAAACCATCTCTTTTTGGGGGTCCGTGGTTAAGAGGTTCTTGCAAGGGATAAAAAACCCACCAGTTGGGCCTCCTGTACCATCTTGGGATTTGAGTACTGTGTTAATGAGGTTGACTGGTAAATTCTTTGAACCCATGGCAACTTTTTTTCACCTCTTAACATGGGAAAAAAACCTTTTATTAGCAATAACATCAGCTAGAAGGGCCAGTGAGTTATGTGCAGTGAGGGTTGATTCACCCTATTTGCGTTTTCATGAGAGAAAGTAGTTCTTAAACCAGATATCACATTTTTGCCCAAAGTTGTATCATCTTTTCACTTAAACCAGGATATCATTTTACCTGCATATTTTCAAATTTTAATCTAATGGAACAAAGGTTACATTGTTTAAAGTTAGGAGAGTGCTAGCTCTTTATGTACAGTGCATGACAGGTGTTAGAAAACTAATAAGTTTGTCATTCTGTACCTAAAAAGGGGTGCCCGTTTATCCCAAAGGTTAGCAAAATGGGTTGTTTCTACTATTAAATTGACTTATGATCTTGTAAGAAAAAAACTACCTGAAGGGGTTAGAAGCCATTCACTAAAGCATTGGCTGCTTCCACTCTTTTTTTGGGGGGTTCTGCTGGATGATATATGCAAAGCGGCTACTTGATCACAACCGATAACCTTTATAGAATTGATAATAGAAAAAAAAGACGTAGGTTTGGAAGAGCAGTTTTATTGTCTGCTATTAATTAACATATCATCCTCACAGGTACTATTTATCAAAAATAAACGGGTTTTCTTGTTGCAGTCATCTAGTATGTGGATAATTTTTGAGGTGTTAATTGGCTTCATGTGGAGCTGGTTTAGAATGACATCCCACCATCCTCATAATAATAGCTTGCTAGTCTCCCAATTGTGTGAGTCAAGAGACCATGGGAAAAAAACAGGTTGTTACCTGTAACTGTGGTTCTTCAGTGGCCTTTGTGAACTAACAAATGCCCATCCTCCCCTTTGTATGTCCTGCTGATATGTTGGTTCCATGGATGCTGCTATGGTGGCGAGACGGACCTGACCCTTGGAGCAGGAGGGGGGTTTTTTCCCTGGAGGATGGGGGAGGGGTTCCAAGGTAAAACACCTACTTTGGGATTTCAGAAGGTTCTGAATGCTGTTCTGCACTGGCGCAAAACCCAATTGTGTGAGTTTACAGAAGACCAGTCAAAGAACCACAGTTACAGGAAGCAACCTGTTCTTACCCTGGGGGCCTCTGTCCTTCATCCATCCATCTGTTGGTAAATGTGGGACTGGAAAAACTGGGAAAAAGGAAGAGTCTCCTGGGCTCCTACTTATAGCTGAGATAGGAGTGCTTGGTGTCTACCATCTTGTGAAGGTAATTTAAAAATAGGCCCAGAGATACTGATATAGAGATAGAGGAATCTGTCTTCAGCATTGTATCATATTATCATTTTTTTCCCAAACACAGATAAATCATGTTTCTTCATTTCTTTGTAAATGTTCTGCACAAACATTTGTATACATTTATGTATACACTTCCCTTAAGCATTTTGCAACATTTACCCTGAATATTTATTTTTTATATGATTTATATGTATTTTTATATGCAAATTTACCAAATGTACACTTTTTTTACATAACTGTTGGTTAGAAAAAAAGTGTACTGTAAATTCAGAGGTGAAAAAAATTGAATGATAATGAAATTCTGATTCATGTATTAATCCAGGGAGTGTGAATTAAATAAATTTTTTTTAAAATAGATACATACATTCATATGCTATTCATAATTCTGTTTAGAAGAAACTGCCTCTGGCTGACAGAGAGGGCAAAACAAATGAGTTACTACAGTCTGTTTAGTGTAATGATACCATATAGTCTACTCTACATTGTTGGTCCTTTTGGATTGCAGAATTGGATGAGAAAGATTTTCAAGATTCCTGTTTCCGTTTGGGGTAATGGAGGACATGAGATAGCAATTGTGCACTAGATTGTGAATCCTAAAACAACATATTTGGCAGGAGAGGACCCTCCTGTCAAGCAAGTGGGCTCTCTGATTCACAGAGAGCCCAAAGATCTCTGGACCAGCCACTATTGGGACCTGCAGATGTTCACTCAGGAATGGGGCAGCCACAGCAGAGATCCCTGACTGTGGCAGTAATTGTGTGCTTTGGTGGAGCCAGGGGATGAGAAGCTTTCACCCCCCCCCCAATATGGACTTTACCCTACCCTTGTCTGGACCTCTTGTAAAATTTTGATTTTGTTAACTTTATGGTTAAAAAGAAGGCAAGAAGTCCTTGATTTTCAGCAGTTGAAAACTTTGCCTTAAGCTGATATGCCTTCTTATGGAGTGGAAGATTTAAAGAAACAGTGTCTTTTTAGGCTCTTTTGGGGTTTTATGATAAGTTACATAGTTTTGCCCTAGTTCTTCTTTCTGCCTTTTTTTTTTTTTCACTTTGAAGGATATAATTAATAGACTAGGGTGAAATATTTAGGGATCTACTTAACTGGAAATGCTAGTCAATTACATGAAAAATAATTATGTCAAGGCACGGAAAGAGATCAATAAAGATTTGGATAAATGGCAGAAATTGAATTTGTCTTTGTTGGGGAGAATATCAGCAATAAAGATGAATATTCTTGCAAGGATGATATTTCTTTTCTGAATGATTCCAATATAGACTTGAAAAACACCATTCAAACAATGGCAAAAAGACTTGCATAGAGTCTTGTAAGACTCTATGCAAAAGAATAAGGACATCTAGGATTGCCAGATTAAAAATTTACTTTTCAGCCTTGTGTATGACTTGAATTAAGAAATGGGTTATGCTAGAAGACAGTAAATGTTTGAATTTAGAAAGACATGACCCAAGATTTGGATGGCATGCGTGCTTAAATATAAGATAAAGTTAAAGTTAATGTTGCTTTTGACAATCATTGTATTACATGTGCCCTACTGAAATTGCGGAATAAATATAAAATGAAACTATGTCCAAGAACACTTGTTTGCCTGTTTGATTGCTTAAATTAAAATGAGGTTGAATTGATGATAATATTTTTTTGACTTGCTTATATCTTCAAGTTTTGATTTCTTCAATGCCGCATGACATGTCTAATATGGAAATAATAGAGGATTTTAATTTGTTAAGAGATTGATGTTAATCATAATATAGCGTTTTCATAGAATCAGAGAGTTGGAAGCAACACCAGGGGCCGTTCAGTCCAACCCCCTGCTATGCAGGAACACACATCAAAGCACCCCCACAGATGGCTATCCAACCTCTGTTTAAAAACCTCCAAAGAAGGAGACTCCACCACACTTTGAGGCAGCTTATTCCACTGCTAGACAGCTCTGACCATCAGGAAGTTCTTCCTGATGTTTGGGTGAAATCTCCTTTCCTGCAGCTTGAATCCCTTGCTCCTTGTCCTAGTCTCTGGAGCAGCAGTGGAAAACAAGCCCTCTCCCTCCTCGACATGACATCCCTTCAAATATTTAAACATGGCTGTCATGTCTCTCTTAACCTTCTCCTTTGCAGACTAAACATACCCAGCTCCCTAAGCTGTTCCTCATAGGGCTTCATGGCTTCCAGACCCCTCACCATTTTGGACGCCCTCCTCTGGACACGTTCCAGCTTGTCGATACCATTTTTGAATTGATGTGCCTAGAACTGGACACAGTATTCCAAATAAGGCCTAACCAATGCAGAACAGAACGGTATCATTACCTCTCTTGATCTAGACACCATACTCTTATTGATGCAACCAAGAATTGCATTGGCTTTCTTGGCTGCCACATCACACTGCTGACTCATGTTCAGCTTGTGAGCTACCAGGACTCCTAGATCCTTTTCCCACGTACTGCTATCCAGCCATGCGTCCCCATCCTATATTTGTGTGTTCCATTTTTTCTGCCTAAGTGTAGGACCTTACATTTCTCTCTGTTGAAATTCATTTTGTTAGGTTTGGCCCAGCTCTCCAATCTGTCAAGGTCGTTTTGAAATTTGATCCTTTCCTCTGGGGTATTAGCAACCCCACCCAATTTGATGTTGTCTGCAAATTTGATCAGCATGCCCTCTACTCCTTCATCCAAGTCATTGATGAAGATGTTGAACAGCACTGGGCCCAGGACAAAACCCTGTGGCATCCCACTAGTCACTTCTCTCTGGGATGAAAAGCATCCATTGGTGAGCACCCTTCGGGTTTGGTGGGTCAACCAATTACAATTTTAGTAATAATATTTAAGTTTTACTAATTTGAAGATTAACTATTATTCTTACTCCTATTGCTTTTTACTGGTTTATATAATATGATTATAATACATGTAAAAATATGTACATAAATATAAAAAAATATAGTTGAAATAGATTTACTGCTTTAGATCTTTCTTTTTTAGTTAAACGCTCAGGTTTTAATACAGTTGTTTAGAATAAACATAAATAATAGAATAATGTTAACAAGTAATTTGTAGTGTTTTTTTTATTATATTATACTTTATATATGGGATACATAGATAAAGTTATAATTGCTATCAGCAACAAGCTTCAATTTTTTTAACTGTTTGTACTTATTTTTGTAGTTGGCTATGGTTCAGTTGGTTAGTTATTTGTAGTTTTGTTACATAATGTTTGCTTTTTACTTTTAATTTTGTGTATTGCTGTATATTGTTATTGTTTATGTTTGTTTAATAAATACATATATATTTTAAAAATCCTTAATTTTCAACTACAATTAATACTTGTTGTTAATAATAATTATGGCCTTGTCTATATACCCGAAAGAAAAATTAAATGATTATTTAAAAAAACAGTTATGATCAGTTTTAATCACTTATCAGCTTATTCTGTATAGTATGTTAGATTCAGCTAATTTTGAAGCAATTACAGCAACCTCAAGATCTAATATAAACTTAGACTTAATTAATCTGAACTTACACTTACACTTAAATCATAAACATAATAATCATACTTAACTAACTTCTGTGTTTGAAGAAGTGATAAGTAAGCAACAATCCAATAAATAATAGTCAATAAATAATAGTCAATCATCAAAAATTAATAATGAACCTTCAAGATTAATGATAACTCTATACAGTAGCCCCTCCAGATTTGCAATTTGACCTTTGCGAATTTGATTACCGTATTTGCTGATATAAGATGCACCTGATTTATATGTCAGCAAATACTATTTGCTGGTGCATAAGACATACTGATGTATAAGACACATCCCATTTTTAAGCAGCAATTTTCAGGAAAATAAGTGGTATTACATGCCAGCAAATAGGGTATTCACAAGGCACATTTTGCATCTCTGACCCTCACAAATGTGGAGGAACTACTGTATGTTGTAAATAATCTTTAACTGCAACAAACAAGTTACTACTATTGATTTCAGATTACACTTCTTATGTATCGACAAAAAAAGAGAACCAGAATTTTGAAATTTAGCAAGTTAAAAAGTGATTATCAATTCACGATCGTTCTTCTTTAGATAGTCAATCAGACATTTCCATTCAGAGAAAAATTCACATTTTGTTCACCCCTTTATCCTATGTGTAATTGTCCATTTCAATTATTCCCATCAAAAGATTCAATTTTTTTTCCATTGCTGGAACCAACCAATTTCAAAACCACCTAGTATATCTAGTTCACATTTTACTGAGTGTGAAAATGTCATGGGGACGTTGTCAAAGTCTTACTGTAATCAAAGTGCATTACATCTATAGTATTCCCCTGTTCTACTAGTCTCCTAGCACTATCACAAAAGGAAATTAGATGAATCTCAAATGAGAAACTCATTCTGGCTCTTAGCTATCACATCATTCTTTCCTAAGTGATCAAAGGTGAACTATTGAATGATCTGTTCTAGACCCTTTTCTCATGTCACTGTCAATCTGATGGGTCAAAATTTGACTGTGTTTTTCATGTACTCACCCATTTTGTAAGATAAGCACAGCATTTCCTTTCCTCTGGCATTCAGAGAGCTTACCTCTTCTCCAAGAATTCTCAAAAATAATAGAGGGTTTGAGATTATATCTGTAAGTGCCTTAAATACCTTTGGTTGTAGTTCGTTTGGTCTTGAGGACCTGAATTCATTCAAAGTAGCTAGGTGTTCCTGTACCACTTGTTTAGCTGTCTTGGGCTCTAGCTTCCCATTCCATAATTTATTATTTTCATTAGGCTGAAAATATAATTTGTTTTGGGAAAAAACAGAAGCACAGGAGTCGTTGGGCAGTTCTGCCTTTTCTCTGTCATCCATTAGCAGTTATGTTCCTTCACCATGTAGAGGACCAAATGCTTTCTTCTTCCTCTTGTTCTGAACATCTCTCCAAATCCCTTTTTATGATTTTTAATCTTTCTTGCAAACTCAAATTCATTCTGAGCTTTAGCCTTCCTTATTCTCAATAAATACTGGCTACCTTTTTGTACTCATTTTTGGGAAATTGCCCTATCTTCCCTTATACATACTTCTTTTAAATCTCAGCTCTTTTGAAAGAAAAGTTAGATTAATCCATCCAAGTTTCTGTAGATGATTCTCATGTTTCTTTCTTGTTAGAAGGGTTTGTGATTGTACTTTCAGTATTTCACTTTTAAGAAACTCCAATCCATTTATGAACATTCTTTCTCTTTGACTATTTCTAACAATGGGATCTCACCCCAAAGTCCAGAATGCACGTCTGGCCAAGTTAAGTTAGCTTTTTCTTTCTTCGGCACTATGAATCTCAGCGAGACATGGCCACTTCCTCCCAAGGTTCTCACTGCTTTCAGATCATTGATTAATTCTTCCCTTTTAGTGAAGATCAGGTTCAAGATAATTGATCCCCCTTTGCTGTTTCTGCCTTTTGGAAAATCAATTTTATAGCAAAGCAAGGGAGGAATTTGGAAATTTTTAGGTAGGATCTGACTTTCAACAGACAGCAAAGGTAATTTTTACTACATGTTTTTGGCCCATTATTACTGTATCCCTTCCTTCTGAATGTTTCGTAATTGGTTCTAGGGAAAGCTTCATCCACATCTTCGGTCTGGCTTGGAGGCCTACAGCAGATCCCTACTAGTGATGTTGCTGTTCTTCTCAAATAACTTCTATTCAAATGCTGTCAACCTGCCTTCTGTGCTCCAGGTCATGGATCTCCTTACTTCCTTGATGTGTAATGCTTTTCCTTTCCCTCCATGTTTTGTCTCTTCCTTTTGGATAAGCTATACCCCTCATTTGGCACAAGTATCATCCCACCAGATTTCAGTAATGCCTATCAAATCACATTTGCCTTGCTTTGTTAAAGGTTCAAATTAATCTTATTTGTTTTCCATGATCTCTGCATTTAGTGTAGAGACTGCTGAAACAAGGGTCCATCCCTTCAGCTCCTTTGTTACTGTTATTTCTTGTCTACTGCTAGATTCACATACCACCCTAGTTTTCCCTATATCCTCCCAATATATTTCCCCCAATACTTTGTGTTCCTATATTCACTGTAGTAACTGCCTTCCTCCCTCACAAGATTCAGTATAAAGACCTTTTGATCAGTGTTGTGAGACTGTTGCTAAACACTTTCTTACTAACTTCTGGTAGATGTAACCCATCTTTTATCAGAGGTCTTCTGTCATGCAAATGTTGACCATCCCCATAGAAGCCAAATCTTTCCCAGGAACACTATTTGCAAAGCCATTTCCTTATTTGCAGTATTCTTCTTCTTCCTGAGCCATGAACTTCAACAGGAGGAATGATGAGGAAACATCCTGCCCTGCAAGGTCTTTCAGTTTCCTACCCAGCCTTATAGTCCCTTGTGATATGATAAAGATGATATTTAATATATCACTAATTCTCACATGGATCAAAAGGAAAGAATTATGATGTCGTGTCTTAGATCCTCAGACCATGAAGACCATCACACCTCTCTAGTCATTTTATTAGATCTGTATTAGGTCCTCTGTCTTCCTCAGTGTTTATTCCTTCCTATAAACATAACATGTCTTTACCTCCTCTGTGAAGTGATGGGCTCCTTCTACCCCTAGAACTCTCCAGCATCATGTCCATGCTATATGAGACGAACAACTGCTATTCCTGTGGTCAGGACACTTCTGGTCTTCAGATACAAATTGTTTAAGTGTGTTAATGTAGAAGACATATGCATTTAAGGATTTATTGTTGTCAGAAGGGCTCCTGGCTCTCAGGAAAATTTGTTAGCATTTCACAGAATAGTATAGTTCAGCTGGGGATGGGATGGATTAATATTATGCTTTAGCATAGGCAACATTGTACTGGTCATTTCAGAAGACAAGATATTAGATCACTTACTTTACTTGGGAATAACAGAGCATACATGTAGCTGTGTTTTGGCGCATTCATGAGAGGCACAAGTGGTGGGTATCTGGCTTTCTAGAAGGGAAGAAAAGCTTGTTTATGCCCAGTAATTTTTATTTTACTTGGGGTTCTATTATAGAAGCTTTTTGCTTGTGACAACACCTTGGTTTCTCCCTGCCAGAATGCATGCTCCACCCTAAGGAAGCTGCATTGGCCTGGGGGCAACATCTGGTGTTGCTTGGGATCCAGTGCATCACTGTCTATGAGGAGATTCCAGCTCTCAAAGGATGTATAAATTGTTCTCTTCTGTGAAATGCCTCTTGCAATTATTAATCTCTAATAAAACAATCTTTTACACTAGCAGCTTGTGCCAATCTTGATTTCACATGACCCAGTTCAGAACATGTTTCTGTCCAGAATAGATTATTGCTGTGTGCTGTTGGTAGGGTTTTTAAAACTATTAGCAAGTTCCAGTTAGTGCAAAATACAGCTGCAAATCCAGGCAGAGGTGTTGGAAACATATCCCACAATGTTTAAAGACCTTTGCTTACTCCCTGTGTGTTTCCAAGAACATTTAAAGTACCAGTGATTGTTTTTTAAGGTAATTAATGATTTAGGTCAGTACACCTCCCAATTCCCCCAAACCCTGTCTAGTGTCTTCCTTTTACTGAACATTTAAAGTGATATTTAACCCTTATCCCTTATTGTATTTACATAATTTGTGGTCGGTTATAACTTGACCAACAATTCTATATGCTCAGTACTTCAGCATTCATACCACTACATCTTCCCATTGTTACTTAACTCTTACAATAATATCTTACTCCTCTAAGTTTTTTGTCCACAGATTTTTTTTTCTCTTAACCTGTGTTACACGGGTGATTTTCTCTCTTAACCCATTTTACTCCATCTTATTTAATTCATTTACTACTATTTTTCCCCATTTGGCTTCCCAAAGGGGAACAACCAAATTCCATTCTTCGATAGTCTGTTTTCTTGGTTTATCTGTCAATATTGATGTTAATTTATCCATTTCCCATAATTCGTATAGTTTCCATAGCCAGTCTTCGATATCAGGAACTTCTTTTAGTTTCCATTTTTGTGCAAATACTAGTCTTGCCGCTGTTACCATATATATTACCATTTTTCTCAGTGAATTCTTTTTAAAATGTTTAGTATCTAACATGTTCAGTAAATATATTTCTGGATTCATTGGATAGTTGATTTGAAGGGTATTAATAATACATTTGTGAATACCCTTCCAGTATTTCTTTGATTTAGCGCAAGACCACCATATATGATAAAATATCCCTCTCTCAGTACATTTCCAAAATGTATTTTTCATGTTTTTGCTTATTTTGGCAATTTGAAGTGGTGTATAATACCATCTAAAATACACCTTATAGTAATTCTCCTTTAAATTTGTACTTATACAATATTTTTTTTACATCTTTCCAAGAATTCTCCAAACTCTGTAGTGGAATCACATGTCCCAAATTTTGTACCCATCTTATCATATTGTCCTTAATCGTCTCTTCTTCCATACACAAATTTAACAATATTTTACATATTTTACCTGTCAAATGATCTGTTCCCGGTTTTAATATTCTGTCAAACTCCTTCTCCCTTATTTCAATTCCTTGCATCCTCAAATCCATCTTAAATCTTTCTTCCAGTTGCCTTTGCAACAACCAGTGTGAGATAATACCACTCTTTATCATATCTTCCTTACTTTTCCACACTGTGTTATCCCCTTGAACTTTTATTAAATCTTTATATGTTAACCATTTATTAAGTTGGGGTTTTTCTCTTCTATAAAACGCTTCATGCGCTGACACCCATTGTGGTATTTTTATATATAATTTATTCCTGTATTGTAACCAAACTTTTAACAATGGTTTTCTTATAAAGTGATTATTAAATTCCTTATTCACCTTTACCTTGTCATACCACATATAAGCGTGCCAGCTGAAAAAGAGATCCGCCCCTTCTACATTTAATAATCTCACATTTTCTAACTTAATCCAATCAACTACCCAACAAAGGCAACTGGCATGAAAATATAGTTTTAGGTCAGGTAGTCCTAACCCTCCTCTTTCTATTGTATCCTTTAATATAGTCCATTTTATCCTTATTTTTTTACCATTCAAGATAAATTTTGATAGGTCCTTCTTCCACTGTTTAAAAGGTACATCATTTGAAATAATTGGAAGATTTTGAAACAAAAATATCATTTTAGGTAGAATGTTCATTTTAATCATGGCGATTCTCCCCATCAATGATAAATCAAGTTTTGACCATCTTCTCAAATCTTCTTTTGTCTCTCCCCATACTTGTTTATAGTTGTTGTCATATAAGTCCGTGTTGCTGTTGGTAATATTGATTCCTAAATATCTCACTTTTTTTGATACTTTGAATTGGGACGATTGTTCAATTTCCTCTTCTTCTTTTTTTGTAATATTCTTTGCTAGCATTGTCGTTTTATCCATATTAACTTTAAATCCCGCTACTTTTCCATAATCTTGGAAGATCCCCACTAATCTTGATATACTTTTGATTGGATCATCTAACATAATTACAAGATCATCGGCAAAGGCTCTTTTTATACATTTGATTCCCAATTTTAACCCTTTTTATTTCTGTATCTTGTCTTATCGTACAGTTTAGCATTTCTATCACCATTACAAAAATTAAAGGCGGCAGGGGGCAGCCTTGTCCTGTTCCCTTCTTAATATCAAATTTTTCTGTTTTTTCTCCATTAATTACAATATTCGCTGTTTGATTATTATATATTAATCTTATCCAATTAATGAACCTTTCCCCCATATTTATCTTTTTTAATACCTCCATTATGAATCTCCATTTTACATTACCAAATGCTTTTTCAGCATCTACAAAGATCAGTCCCATTTTTTTTCATTATGTTTATGATAATATTCAGTTATGTCCAATATTACCCTTACATTATCTTTTATTGATCTTCCCGGCAAAAAACCGTTTTGATCCTCATGTATCCAATTTTTTAGAATTTTCTTCAATCTGTCTGCCAGAATAGATGTAAATATCTTATAATCAGTATTCAGAAGGGATATTGGCCTGTAATTCTTTGCTTCCAACTGATCTTTGCCTTCTTTAGGTATTAAAATAATTGTTGCCTCTCCCCATGAGTCCGGTCTATCTATCATTTCCAATTCATTAAATAACTTTTGAAGGGGGTCAATTAGTTGAACTTGAAACACTTTCTAGTACCTTGCCGTGAATCCATCTGGTCCCGGTGCTTTTCCAATTTTCAATTTTTGGATTGCCGTTCTGATTTCAACTTTCGTAATAGGTCTATTTAACTCTAATCTTTACTCTTCTTGAATTTGAACCACTTTAATTGCTTCCAAATATTTTTCAATGTGTTGTATATATTTTTCCGTATCTTCTGGATCCTCAAACAATTTCTTATAGTAGTCATGGAATATTAACTTGATTTTTCTCTGATGTCTATGTATCTTATCTCCTCCTTTAATTTTCACAATCAATCTTTTCTCTTTTTCCTTTTCAATCTATACGCTAACCATTTTCCTACTTCATTAGCGTGCTCAAAAAATCTTTGACGTATATATTTTATCTTCTTTTCTATTTCCAATCTATCTTCCATGGTCATTTGTCTCTGCAGAATTTTAATCTCTCTTAGTAACTTAAAATTCTTTTTTTTCCCTTTATTATTTTTATTGACAATAATAAACATACAGACATAGGTAGAAAAATAAACAAACAAGTGTCACATACAGGAATAACAAACAGTAATATTAATATAAACCTCTCATTCTATATAAACCTCTTTCCAGTCCCTTTTCCAGATTTTGGCCACTAAGGACCATTCCTTTTCAACTTTAACCTAATCAATCTTATCATCCATTAATGCAGTCAACAAATCCATTTGAAACATTTCATATAATTTCAATATCCATTGATCCTGCGAATGTATCTCTTGACTTCTCCAGTTGAAAGCGTAGACAATTCTTGCGGCTGTCACCATATATAGAAGAATTCTACCATATTGCTTCTGGTACTTTTGGTTAGCTCCCACAAACGTATTCAACAAATATAACTCCGGACTAAGTTTCAAATCGATTTCCAATATATTTTTAACTAAATTATGAATTTCCCCCCAATATTCCTTTACCTTCTTACACTCCCACCATATATGATACATTGTTCCTAATTTCTTACCACATTTCCAACATCTATTAGAATAACTGCTAAACATTCTGGCAATAGTTTGTGGTGTAATATACCATCGATATAACATTTTATAAAAATTTTCTCTCAAATTTACACTTCTTGTAAATTTTACATTTATATTCCAGGCCTATCTCCATTCAGCTAACTCAATAGAATATCCTAAATCCCTTGACTATTTAATCATAAAATCCTTAATTATCATCTGTTCAGTTTCTAGTTTTAATAATATATGATATATTTTCCCGATGATGTGGTTGCCCCCAATTAGGTATTTAATTTCTAATTCTTTAAATTCTGTACCCTTCTCCTGGATTCCATCTTCCACAATGTCTTTCTTAAACATTTCATAAATTATTCTATAATGTAACCAATTTCCTTTAAATCCCAATTCCTTCAATTCATCCAGTGTTAATAATTCATCTTTACCCCCTCGTTTACACAATGTTTCTTCATACGTCAAACATTTCCTATTTGTAGTATATAATTCTTTAAAAAAAAGGCTTCTTGCACCAAAATCCATCTTGGCTTCTTTAAATAATTTTTTTTTTTTGTAAATATTCCACACCTTCAATAAACTCTTTCTGATTATATTTTTGTTAAATTCTTTATCTTCTAATGCCTTGTGGTACCATAAGTACCCATGCCAACGAAACTTATTAGCTGCACCTTCCAGCGTTAATAATCTTACATTTTCTGTACTGATTCAATCCAGGATCCACTTCAAAGCACAAGATCTATAATATAATTTAAGATTGGGTAACAGAAACCCCCTCTATCCTTGCTATCCATTAGAATTTTTTCGTTAATTCTTGGCTTCTTCCCTAACCATAAGAAACTTTTAATTTTCTTAGACCACCCTTCAATAATTTTCTCGTCTTTCAATACTGGAATAGTCTGAAATATATACAATAACTTAGGTAGAACACTCATCTTAATTACTGCAATACGTCCTAACAAAGAAAGTTTCAATTTTGACCATATGATTAATTTATTTTCTATATTCTTCCATATTGAGATATAATTATTATTCACCAAATCTAAATTTTTGCTTGTGATAAAAAATACCTAAATATTTAACTTTATGCCCAATCTTGATTTTTGAAATTAATTCCAATTTCTTTTGCACCCCTTTTTCCATATTCTTAGTTAAAATCACTGATTTATTTCTATTCACTTTAAATCCTGCTACCTCTCCAAATTCCTCTAAAATTTTAAATAATTTTGCTATACTTTTAATTGGGACATTTAGTATTATAAGCAAATCGTCAGCAAACGCTTTTAATTTATACATTTCCCCTTGAATTTGACATCCCTTTACCTCAGAGTCATCCCTAATTATTCTATTTAATATTTCTAAAGTCAATATAAATAAGAGCGGGAGATGGACAACCTTGCCTAGTACCCTTTTCTATTAAAATTCTATTAGATTTTATCCCATTAACAATAATAAACGCGCTTTGTTTATTATATATAGAATCTATCCAATTGATAAATTGCTTACCTAGATTAACTTTTCTAATGACTTCCTTCATAAAATTCCAATTAAGATTATCAAATGCCTTCTCAGCATCTATAAAGAGAAGAGCCAATTCCTTTGGGACATATTCATGGTACTCTATTATATTCACTAATATCCTTAAATTCTCATTTATCTGTCGCTTAGGCAAAAAACCAGTCTGGTCCTGATGTATCCATTCACTCAAAAAATTTTTTAATCAATTTGCCAGAATTATAGTAAATATTTTATAATCTGAATTTAACAAAGAGATGGGTCTATAATTATTCACGTCCAGTTTATCTTTTCCTTCTTTCGGTATTAATACAATATTTGCTTCTTTCCATGAAGGTGGAATCTCCAATATTCCTTCCTGATTAACCAATTCTAAAAAAGGTATCAGCAATTCATCTTCAAAAGTTTTGTAGAATAAAGCCGTTAATCCATCTGTACCAGAGGCTTTCCTCAATTTTAATTTCTTAATTGAAAAGCTTATCTCTTGAGATGATATTTTTTTATTTAACCCTTTCCTCATAATTTCAGTGATTTGGGGGATATTACCTTTTTCTAAATAATTTTTAATTTTTCCACAGGGCCTGAATTCTCTTTTGAATATAATTTCCTAAAATAATTATGAAAATTAGAGATAATTTCGCCTTGACCCGATATTATTTGATCGTCAACCCTAATCTGTGTTATATAACTTTTTCCCTTTTTCTTATGTAATTTATATGCTAACCATTTAGAAGCTTTGTTTCCAAATTCAAATTCTTTTTGCTTAACATAGTTAGATTTACGTTCAATCTCTTCCAAATTTAACGTGGTTATCTGGGTACGTATTACCTGAATTTCATTTTGAATTTTTTTATTTGAGGGGTCCATCTTCAATTCTTCTTCTTTCTCTTTAAGAAGTAATTGTAATTTATCTTCTTTATCCCTTTTTTGCTTTTTATGTATATATTCTTTTTTTATCAAAATCCCTCTAATATATGCTTTCATAGCATCCCAGACCATCTCTATTTTAGTTCTTTTATGCAAATTATCAAGAAATTTTTTTTTCAAGTCCTCCTTAATATCTTGTATAACTTTACTATCTCTTAATAAGAATTCATTAAGCCTCCAATTATAGCTTCTCTTCTTTTGAGTAAACCTCATCAATAATGGAGAATGATCAGAAATTAATCTGGGCAGTATCCGAATATTATCTATTGAACTGGCCAAGCTTTTAGTTGTCCAAATCATATCAATCCGAGACCAACTTTGGTGATATGTTGAGTAATATGTAGAATCTTGTTGATATCCATGTTTCAGTCTCCAAACATCCACAAAATTCAATGTATGAAGCCCTTTTTAAACATTATTGGGTAAGTTTACATGTTTAACTCTAGTTTTCTTAGTTGATTTTTGCTTTCTGTCCAATTTATCATCAATGACCCCATTCCAATCTCCCATACAAATTATTTTCTGGTTATCTATTTGTATAATAAGTTCTAAAACCTTCTCATAAAAACCCTTGTTGATTTTCTAAGGGGGCATACAACCCAATTAATAATATTTTCTCATTATTCCAATTAATCTCAACAGCTATAATTTGGTCCTTGGTATCCTTATAGACTAATTTAGATTGAAATCTGTTATTAATATATATTGCCACTCCTTTCTTCTTTTGATTCCTAATTTATTATTCTGTAAATATTTTTTATCCCTCTCTAACAAATGGGTTTCCTGTATACATATTACCTCCGTTTTCTGCTTCTCTAAAAAGTTGAAAACTCTTTTTCTCTTGATCGGGCCATTCATTCCATTAATATTCCATGAACAGATTAAAAATTCCATGGTATTACACAATCCTATCATGTTTCGTTAATTAATTCAAAAGAAAAAGAATTAGTTTACCTCAATGTGGTAACTATTTGTTGTAGTGCTTTGAGACCTCGTTCCGCCTCCCCGTGTAAGTACGCAATTTCTTTCAGTGGTAACTGGCTTCGTTCTTCAGATGTATCAGTCAAGTTAATTTCCTCGTCTTCTTTTTGAAAACTTAATTGAAGTTGATTTCCGGTCTTTTCACGCAATCTCCGCTTCTCTTGAAGTTGTTTCCCTTCACCAGATAAGTCTTGTTGTAATAAGCTTAAAAAATCTTCAGCCTTTTCCATCGTATTAATCACGCATCTTCTAAACTTGTAAGCAAATATTATTCCCTCTTCTCTTGCCCATTTATATCGAATTTGTCTTTCACGTAGTGCTCGTGTCGAATCTTGATATTGTTTCCTTTTTGTCAGGACTTCATATGGAAGGTCTATTAAAATTTTTATTTCCACTGTAATTCAATTAGAGAAACTCTGTTGTATCACCAGATCCCGAACTCTCTCTCTAATGAAATGTACTACCACATCTCTCGGTAAGTGTTGATTTGTTGCGACCGTTGAATTAACGCGATATAATTTATCTATTTCGAGATCTAGTTGGGCCTCTTCCCATCCAATGAATTCAGCAAGAATCGGGACCACCCTTTCAGATAAATTTTCACAGGATCTTTCCCTCAGTCCCCTTAGCTTCACACACTTAGTGTGGGCACGTGTATCTGTGTCCAATTTCAACTTAGATATCTCTTTATCCACTTTTTCTTCAGTTAACTTTAAATTCCTTGGATCTTTCTTTAGCTCTTCCTCTTTCTTCATAAGTTCTTCCACAATGTTTTGATATTCTGCTTCCTTAATTTCTTCCTATAGGCTTCCTGTTATAGAGATAGACCTCTTATCACTGCCTTTCCCACGTCCCATACTGTCTTGTTTAACATTCCTTTTCCAGTGTTTTCTTTAAAAAAGTAATTTATTTCCTGTTTTATCTTATCTGTTACATTTTCGTCCCTTAAAAGCTCATCTTTTACAGTCCATCTATATTCACTCTTCCGTTCTTGTATTGTCATCATAATGGGACAGTGATTTGATAAAGACCTTGGTAGGATCTCCATTTTCTTGATTTTTTTTACATAAAGTTTTAGATATCAAAAACATATCAATCCTTGACCAAGTCTTGTGAACTTCTGAAAAGTAGGTATATTCTTTTACATCGCCATACAAATATTGCCAAACATCACTACCGATGCTAGATCCATAAATTCGTAAAATGTCTTCAGTAATTTTCTTTGTGGCGTTTTCCCTTCTTTTTTAATGTCCATCCAGATCTGGGTTTATCACCCCATTCCAGTCTCCCATGACTACTATTTCTTGATAGTCATATTCTAGTAATTTCTTTGTTAAATTTTCATATTAAGAGGCTTTATTTTCTAGTGGTAGTGATAAGGGGAGGTTAGTAGGTAGGTATTAAAATTTGTTCCATTTTTTATTCTTTGTTTTTTTTCTTCCTTTAATGTAAAAGAATGTATGAATAAGATACAGATTGTAAGATATACGTTATATAAATATGTATTGTATGAATGATTGAAGCATAATTATGTTAATGTTAAAATATAGAATGTTTTATTTTTATGATTTTAAATGAATAAAAATAATAAGAGAAAAAAAAGTGATATTTAACCCTATAGCACATTGATACTGCTACTTCATGTCAGGTCTGAGTTGTACGTGGTGGTCTTTGTAGACCAGAAAAACTAGAAGCACTCCCTGCTCAGAACCAAGGAAACTACTACCGACAGGAGGGATGAAAGGACATAGGCAGTGATTGGGCATTACTCACACAAAAATCTTACAGTATATTTGTAACAGCTACATATCAAACATAACATCCGTATACATGTACAGAAATGACTCAGATATATACTTACATGGTCTTTGTGGATCTAGGACCTAGAAATCACAGAATCTTAGAATTGGAAAAGTCCACAAGGGCCCTCTCATCGAAAAAGCTCCCACCCCAGCCATGCAGGAATTCACAACTAAAGCATCCTGGAAAGATGCCCATCCGACTTCTGTTTAAAGACATTCAAAGATGGAGAGTCCATCACCATCTGAGGCAGTTTATTCCACTGTTTGGCAGCTCTCACAGAAAAAAGTTATTTCTAATATTTAGGTGGAATCTCTTTTCTTGTAATTTCAATCCATTGCTTCATGTTCTAGTCTCTGCAGCAGCAGAAAACAAAGCTGGCTCCATCTTTGACATGATATCCCTTCAGCACCAGGCAAGGTAGTAGTCAAATCTGCAGAGCAAGTCAGAACCAAAAGACAAACCATACCACACCTCAGAAAGACATTGTTCCTTTAATAGGTGTTGTCTGAAACAGGAAGCACTATTAAAGGTAGTGTTCCAGATGAACAAATAGCTATTCTGTACAGATAAGACTAGTACAAGCCAGTGATCAAGAATTCTAAACTGTAGGCAGATACTGCATTATGCAGTTCGATGGCTTGCCACAGAAGGTCACACAAAGAAAAATAGACTTCTGGTTTTAGCTATGGCAGCACTTGTAAGCAAATATTCTGTATGAACTGGTTACAAGGTTTCTTTATATAGATCCTGCTATGTGGTGCCTTATAGCATATGCAGGTCTTACGTGGTTACTTTTTATTTTGCTGGTTCAATCTATTTCCTCTGTGACAGCAGCATATTTGTCCTCTACATGAACTACTTTGTTTGCATATATTACAGAAATAAGTGCTAATCCTCAGATGAATAACATTCAACTTTCATGTTAGTTTATGTCAACAGCTTCTGTCTAGAGGGGTGCATTAAATCATTGATCCTGTAAGTTGCTGTGTGAGCAAACGGATTGCATGTGCATTGCATCCATCTCTTCTATAGCAATAATGTGGCATTTATAGACTTTTTTTTCAGAAAAGCATTAGTGAAAGATAGCTTCTGTGGTGGCAAATAGTGGTAGGCATGATTGTAAACCCACAAGTAACTAGTGAGAATATATGTCTCTTTCTCTTTATCTCTCAGACATTTCCTCTGGTGTTTTATATTGCTGCATGTCTGCCACATTTTATTCCTGACTTCAAGCACTGTTTATCTTTTTTGAATAAATTTGTGCTGTCTTCAAAGACTTATTTGAAAAATATATCTATAAGGGAGAATCTGTAGTTTTAAGTATGAATTGTATCTCTTCCTTTCTGTGGTTATATTATGCAAGAAGTTTGGTGCACTGCAGTTTGAAGGCACATGCCTATCAAGATTAGTATTAGGTTTTGTGTGTGAATAAGCGGATTTTTGAGAGAGATCTCTGTCTCAAACATAAATCTTGATTTACTGTCATCCACTTTTTTTTCCCCCTTGAAGGTGTTGGCTGTGGCAATAGTGACTTCACTGAGATGTAGGGTATATATAGATTTATGACTTTGTCATTTTTCTTTTTACCCTTCCATCTCTCTCTGCAAGAGAGTGATCTATCTATCTATCTGTCTGTCTGTCTGTCTGTCTGTCTGTCTCATCTATTTTTCATGCCCAACCAGCAATGCAGCTGTTGACTATACTGGAGGTTTTCTTGACATAAATCTACAAAGACAGCAACCTATAAAAGAATGAGTTGGGGACTTGAACATAGCCTGCTTTTTTTGTGTATTCTTATCCTTCCTAGGTACTTGCTGACTAACATTTCCACTAGTTTCCTCAATCTTTGCAGTTCTCCTACTATATTCTTAAATGCGACCTTCTTTATACAAACACAGTCTCAGCAAGAGGTCCATTTTGATTATTGCCGTGGGTACTGAAAGAGAAGTGGGAGCTGAAAACTATTATTCCCTACCATGCTCCCAACAAAAATAATAGAAGCAGGTGTTTCTGTTTCAAGGAAGTTCCAGTTTGGGCCAGTGTGGCGAAGAAAAGCAAATTCTGGTACTATTTTTAAGATACATCAGATTTACATACAACAGATATTCTTTTATTGAATAGAAACAAGAAAGGGCAAAGCAAAATCCCTGCAGTTGTTCCTTCTCTTGGTGAGATATGGGGCAGATTTGTCTTCCTCCTTCCGATTGCTGTGATATTCTTCCAGGAAGGCAAGCGATGCAGCTTTCTACTGGTCATTTTTCTGTGTGATGGATGAGGACAGGAAGTGCCATCCTTCAGTGGTGCAATCGCAGGAAATATACAAGGATGTTGAGGAAGAATTTTAAGTATCCACATATATGTACGTTCTTGACAATTCTGTTGGAATATGTCTGTAATCTGAAAAATTGCTTTCATAGAGGCAATTTTTCACATTTCCTACCCTATAAAGGAACAACTGAGGAAAACAGAATGCTTGCATTGGTAGATGTCAAAATTAGCCAGTGACAAAGGCTTTGGAAAGCACTTCTCATAGCTGATTTTTTTTGTCTACAGTGGACATCCTGCCTTTTCCAAAAGTAAAAAAAAAAGACAATGTTTAATTTGAGATTGCAATTGTTGTATAGAAGATAAGTGGTGCCTGGCAGAAGAGAACAGATGCCAGTGTACAGATGCTTATGTAATAGGTATTTCAGCTGGTCATAAAGCATAATGACTTTGTCTAAGGCCATCCAGTGAATTTAGCAATTGAGCTTCAGGCATTCACTGTGCAAAGGTGGCTGTAGAATGTGTCATTACAGCCTGAGACTGGAATGTGTAAGCAGCCACCTGCCTGGTTGATTTGTTTGGCTACCATCTGACATGGTCTCTGGGCATCACACAGATGAGTCTTGCTTCTGTGCAGAGCCATGATCAGAATATTCTAGAGCTGCCTTCCTCCCTACCATGCATGTCCTAGCCCACCAATAATACTCTCCCTTCAGTTGCTCTCCATCTACCATGACAGAAACAGTATTCAGAATGTTCTCCTCTCATTTGTTGAGTAGCTTCCTCCTCCCCCTTTTGCAATTATATTCCTCCCTTCTTTCTTTATATCTTCATGTTTTTGTTTCCTCCTTTGTCCCCCCCCCAACTTTTCCCCTCAAGGCTTTGGTCCTTCCTGTCTTCTTCCCTTTTATGGCCTCTAAATCTTTTTTTTTAATTTTTTTTTTAATTCTGTTATCCTGTGCTAGGAAGATTTTGTCATCAGATGAATATTCTCAATGGCTTTCTGTCTCTGTGAGGGTCATATCTTATAGCAGTTTTCATTCTGCTGTGGCTTGACTTCACAGGCCCTCAAAAGTTGAATCTGCTCTCTGATATTCCATTGTTGAGATGAGTTTTTCAAGGTTGCTCATCAGGTGGCTTTGAACAAGCCCCTCTACTTTGCTACAGGTTCCATTCTTAAATCCTCTTCCTCAAAGTCTGGAAAGCAGGATGATACTCCATTCATGGCATACCTTGTCCTGATTCAGTTTCATCATCAGTCCTGACCTTGGACCTGATTGTGGTGTCCTTGACTCTGATTACAGCTATGAAATCAGCTTCAGTCCCATCGGCTACTCTTGGTCATGGTTTAGAAGAAACCTTGGCCCTTTCCACATGTGGGAAAGGAACCGCACGAAAACGGCACTCACCAGGTTTCTTTGGCGTCCGGTTGAGTCTGTTGGGACAAGGAGCAGAGTGAGCTCGTTGCTCTGCACTGCTTCGGCGTCCAAAATGGCAGCTTCTGGTTGGTGGAGGGTCTGGAGAAGCTCGCTAGCCTAAAGCCCGCCCCCAGCAGATCTGCAGGCATGCGCTAGTGCGCGCCTGCAAATCTGCACCACAGCGAGACGACGGAGCGACACGGAGTCGCAAGCTCCGTGCTTTTTAAAAACTTCTAAAAAGAGGTTTTTAAAAAACACCTGCACGACCAGTTCCGGTCGCTCCGGAAAGGACTGAGATGTGGAACTGCAAAAAGTAGTCCGCTCCAGTCCACTCTATGGTGCAGAAGACCTCCGTCAGAGGTCACTCTGCACTGTTTAAAAAGCCCGGTGCGGAAAGGGCCATTGCCTCTACCTCCTCTGACTCCTAGCAAAAATGCACTTTGGTTCAGTTCAGCATGGTTCACTTCTGGGCCCTTCTAAGGTGAAAAAGAAGAAAGATTCTAAGAATAATGATAAAAAAAAATCCTAATCAAAGGGACTGTCAGACTTACCTTGGATTGAAGATGATCCTGCTTTGTCTGATATCTTGGTACTACTGACTGTTCTGGCTACCTTGTCTATATCAGCTTCTTTTATGCTGAACATTGACAACTTGGCTGTAGAGAGCATTGTATCAACAAAAGCTCCAGGCACAACCCAACTGCCAGTATCAATTACATCCATGTTACAGGACCTTTCCATCCCAGAGCTTGAAAAGGTTCTCTTGGCTGACTTAAATGTCCAGAAGCTGCCTCCTCCTCCTCCTCCTCCTCCCGAAGCATCCTATGAATCTTAATATCCTAAGACACCAGCAACCACCACGTTCTCCTTTTCAGGGTAGATCGCCAAACTGAAGGGAGTGCTCCTTCTCCAGTCAACACTTCTATTCTTGAGGTGGTCGGTATCAGGAGAAATCTGTCTACATGTCTGTTTCATATTATGATTGGTACAGACATGAAGTTTATGGACACAGCATCCTACTACACTTATTTCCTGTCTTACAGGGACAGGTGTGATTGAAATCCATATTACAACTATTCTTGACATTGTCACCATTGTCAAAGAATACCCTGGTCTCCTCTTTCAGGAATACCTTAGTTGTGTACCCTGAGCCACCATTGCCTTCAACCACATGTCCACTGTCACCATCAACATGTTAAGCTGTGCTTTCATAGCTATCACCAATACATCTACATGGGTGCACATCCATATCAGCTTAGCCACTTTCCGCACTACCAAGAATTGCAGCCATTTTAAGATATTTTTTTAAATAAAAATTTAACAACTTAAATATAAACACAAAAACACCAAAACCAACCAAAACAATATGTCAAAAAAAGAAAGAACATAACAATGCTAAAAATTACACATAACTCTAAAGTAAAGTAGACACTAATCAAAACACATTTAAAGATATTTAAACTAAACTAACAAAACTAAACAAAAATGAAAAACTACAACTAATTAAGAATTGGTTCCTGCCCTTGTTGCAAACAACTCCTAGTATATAAGTGTACTTAACTTGAGATCATTACTTAAGATTACTATTAAATTTGCTGCTCATTATATTTATGCTTGTTATATTTCAGAACTTTTATGCAATATCTGAGATTAAACTATTTTAAACTCTAAATTTCTTAAATTTCTATCACACTATATATCAAAATTATTGGTAGATTTGAAGTATCTTTAATTCTATAAGACATTCATAATTTTCTCAACAAATCTTTTAAGCAAACCATACCTATATTAAAAAAATATTAAAATAGCAACAACTTATAATCATATTTGACTTTTGTAGCATCTTTCTGGTGATAACAATAAAGATAGAAGTTAAAAAGAAATAGCAATATGCAGGTTCAAAATCTTAAAATCATCAATTCACCCTCATTTTCCCTTAAATAATCCATTAGAGATTTCTATTCCAAAGCAAACTCTTCTTCACTATTTCCCTTTAATTTAGCTGATAATTAGTCCATCTCCACTATTGTCTTCAATCTATTAAACCATTCAGTCATTTTTGGGGTCTCCATTTTCTTCCAATACTCTTTACATAAACAAGTCTTGCTGTCAGTGACTGCACAATCTCTTCTTTAAGCTACTATTGTGATTCTTTAATTATATTTAGGACTTACTTGGCACTAATTCCCAGTCTTATTCACTTAACAACCAGATTGTCCTTGGCCACTTATTTATTTCTCTTGGCACCAGTGGTGTCAACTTTAGTACCAGTGGCCTTGGTTTCAGTTTCAGTAGTTTTACCTCCCCTGCCAACCAAGATAATCAACAGTAGGCCTGTGAATTGCTGGAGGATAAGTACCAGTCTGATTCATCCTTACGTTCCTCCCCATCTTCTCTGAGATCTTTGCCTAACCTAAAAATTGAGCATCCCACCCAGCCTCTCCTTCTGAGGACTTCATACCATGAGTGGAACTCATTCAATGTGTGATTCACTAGGCTCCGAGTTCAGTATTCCCCCATCCTGTTTTTCAACCCAGTCTTCCAGTGCATGGATACTCAGAGGGTGTCATGTACTAGATAAATCACACTCCAAAAACACACTCTGAGATTAACAGAAGTTTGTTCCCCAAATTAGCATGAGTATTGATGACACACTTCTCCAGAAGCTGCCAAAACTGATTAGTACAGACATCTCACACTTTTATATGCAGTTGATCTAAATTCTTGTTTGCAAAGCACTTATTAGTTACTAGCGTATATACCCAATGTTGCCTGGGAGTTTACTTTCTCATAGATAATACTTGTTAGAAAGATTTGAAATCCTATATCTCTAATTCCCCAAACTGTCTTGTCCAGTATTTGTAACTTTTCCCCATATTCCCCAATCCAATCTATATTCAGAGTTATTAACATACAGAGGTTGGGTTCCTGAGGGAATACACTGCCCTCCTCTTTGCTGCTAGGCCTCATCTCCATAGCAACCAGCCTATTCAGAGCTCTCTGGCTGAGAATTCTAAAGGCCCCTCTCTGAACTGCCAACCCTAGGATTCATAGAATCATAGAATCATAGAAATGTAGCGTTGGAAGAGACCACAAGGGCCATCCAGTCCAACCCCCTGCCATGCAGGAAAACCCTCAAAGCACTCCCGACAAGTGGCCATCCAGCCTCCGCTTAAAAACCTCCAACGAAGGAGACTCCACCAGACTCCGTGGCAGCACATTCCACTGCCTGACAGCCCTGACCGTCAGGAAATTCCTCCTGAGGTTCAGGCGGAATCTCCCCTCCTGCAGCTTGCATCCACTGCTCCTTGTCCTGGTCTCAAGAGCAGGAGAAACAAGCCCACTCCCTCCTCGACATGACATCCCTTCAGATATTTAAACATGGCTATCATGTCCCCTCTCAACCTTCTCTTCTGCAGACTAAACATACCCAATTCTCTAAGTCTGTCCTCATAGGGCATGGCTTCCAGGCCCCTCACCATTTTGGTTGCCCTCCTCTGGACCTGCTCCAGCTTATCCATATCCTTCTTGAATTGGGGTGCCCAGAATTGGACGCAGTATTCAAGATGAGGTCTAACCAAAGCAGAATAAAGTGGTACCAATACCTCCCTCGATCTAGACACCGTACTCCTATTGATGCAACCAAGAACTGCGTTGGCTTTCTTGGCTGCCGCATCACACTGCTGACTCATGTTCAGCTTGTGGTCTATTAAGACTCCTAGATCCCTTTCACACGTACTGTTAGCCAGCCACGTGTCCCCCATCCTATATTTCTGCATACCATTTTTTCTGCCTAAGTGTAGGACCTTACATTTCTCTCTGTTGAAATTCACTTTGTTAGCCTTGGCCCAGCTCTCCAATCTGTCCAGGTCCTTTTGAATTTTGATCCTGTCATCAGGCGTATTAGCAACCCCTCCCAATTTGGTGTCATCTGCAAATTTGATCAACGTGCCCTCTATTCCTTCATCCAAGTCATTAATGAAGATATTGAACAGCACCGGGCCCAGGACAGAACCCTGTGGCACCCCGCTAGTCACTTCTCTCCAGGATGAGAATCTGCCATTGGTGACCACTCTGCGGGTACGGTCAGTCAACCAGTTACAAATCCACCTGACAGTAGCCCTGTCCAGCCCACATCTTACTAGCTTCTTTGCAAGAATGTCATGGAGAACTTTGTCAAAGGCTTTACTGAAATCAAGATATACTATGTCCACAGCATTCCCTTCATCTATCAAGCAAGTAACTCTATCATAAAAAGAGATAAGATTAGTCTGGCATGACCTATTTTTGAGAAATCCATGTTGACTTTTCGTAATTACGGCATTGTTTTCTAAGTGATTAGAAACTGACTGTTTGATGATCCTCTCCAGGATCTTTCCAGGTACTGATGTCAGGCTGACTGGGCGATAATTATTTGGGTCCTCTTTTTTTCCCTTCTTGAAGATGGGGACAACATTTGCCCTCCTCCAGTCTGCCGGAACTTCTCCTGTCCGCCAAGAGTTTTCAAAGATTATAGCAAGAGGTTCCGCAATGACCTCTGCTAGTTCTTTTAAAATCCTAGGATGCAATTCATCTGGCCCTGGAGACTTGAATTCATCCAGTGTGGCCAGGTATTCCTGTACTACCTCTCTATCTATTCTGTGCTGCATTTCCCCCACTTCCTCACCTGCTCCCCAACCGCCAGGTTGAGTGTTTTTATCCTTTTGGGAAAAAACTGAGGCGAAGAAGGTGTTGAGGAGTTCTGCCTTTTCTCTTCCTCCTGTTATTAATTCACCATCTTCCCTGCGCAGTGACCCTATCGTCTCCTTCTTTTTCCTTTTGCTGCGGACGTATTTAAAAAAGCCCTTTTTATTGTTTTTAATGTGTCTGGCCAGCCTAAGTTCGTTCTGTGCTTTATCCTTTCTGACCTTCTCCCTACATCTCCTGGCTACTTGCTTATAATCTTCTTTGGTGATTTCCCCCTTCTTCCATTTCCTGTACATGTTTTTCTTAACACTTAGCTCAGCTGAGAGCTCTTTAGTCAACCATTCCAGTTTGTTCAGATGCCTTCCATTTTTCCTCCTTAATGGCACAGTTTTAGCCTGTGCCTTCAGTATCTCCCTTTTAAAGAACTCCCATGCATCCTGAACTCCTTTCTCATTGACTATTCTTGACCACGGGATTTCAGCCAGCAGCTCCTTCAGTTTACAGAAGTCTGCTTTTTTAAAATCTAAGACAAGTGCCTGGCTACACTTGTCTTCTCTTCGCCACTGTATGCCAAATCCTAATAGGGCATGGTGACTCTCTCCTAAAGATCCAACCAGTTCTACGTCATTAACAAGGTCTTCCATGTTGGTCAGGATCAGATCCAGAATATTTGATCCCCTTGTCGCCTCTTCCACCTTCTGGACCATGAAATTGTCTGCAAGACAAGCAAGAAACTTGCTGGACCTTGCCACCTTTGCAGAGTTTGACTGCCAACATATATCCGGGTAGTTGAAATCTCCCATATTATTGTGTCTCTCCTTTTTGAATGTGCAGTCATTTGGTCTAGGAAAGCGCCATCGAGGTCCTCAGTCTGGCTTGGAGGTCTGTAGTAAACCCCCACTATAATATCCCTATTGTTTCTCGCTCCCTTAATTCTTACCCAGATGCTCTCGACCTGGCTTCCGGTGTTCAAGTCATGGATCTCTTCACAGGTGAAAATATCCTTGACATATAAGGCTACTCCTCCTCCTTTCTTATTTGGTCTATTTCTACAAAATAGGCTATACCCCTCTATTCCTACATTCCAATTGTGAGGCTCATCCCACCAGGTCTCAGTGATGCCTATCAAATCATATTTATTTTGTTGTACTAGGAGTTCAAATTCATCTTGTTTGTTTCCCATACTCCGTGTATTAGTGTAGAGACACTTAAGTCCCCGTGCCCTTCCTGCAAGTCCCATAGCATTGTTTCCACCCCTCCCTCGATTGGATGCTATTACTACTTGGCCAATGTCATTTGGGCCTTTTTCCCCTGCACTTGCCGAGTCCTTGTCCTGAATAATCTTGTCTCCCTCCCCAGCTGTACTTAGTTTAAAGCCCTCCTAATCCTCCTTGTGAGACTGTTTGCAAAAACGTTCCTGCCAAGTTTCGTGAGGTGCAGCCCATCCCTTGCCAGAAGCCGAGGTTCCTGGAATTTCAAGCCATGATCCAAAAAGCCAAACTGTTGCCGGTGGCAAAATGTGTGGAGCCAGCTGTTGACCTGTTGACTATTGTCTTTTCCCTTCCTGCACCATATCCTTGAACAGGGAGGATTGATGAAATGACCACCTCCGCACCAAGGTCCTTAAGCTTTCTCCCCATAAGCTCGTAGTCCTTTGTGATGTGGTGAAAACTGCGCTTCACCGTGTCGTTGGTTCCAACGTGAACCAAAACGAGGGGCTTACAGTCAGTGGGCTTGACCAGCCTGGCTAGCCTCTCTGTTACGTGGTTTATCCTGGCCCCAGGAAGACAGCAGACCTCTCGATTGAGCTTGTCCGGTTCGCAAACTGCCGGTTCGGTTCCTCTGAGCAAGGAGTCCCCAACCACTAGAACTCGCCTCCTCTGAGGCCTGTCCGGGGTTCTTCGACAAGCAGATTCTTCCAGGATTGCCTGGGCATTGTGTTGAGGCCAGGAGTGCTGGTCTTCGTGATGTTGGATGTTGTCCTGTTGGTGTTCAAGTTCCAGTTGCCGAAGTTGGATTCCTTCTTGCTGATGTTGTGTTCCCTCCTTCTGGTGTTCCTCATCATTCACAGCACCAAGAACGTTGAAGCGATTCTGTAGTTTGAGAGTCTCTGTTTCCTTCCTGGCCCTTCTACTTCTCCGTGTGACATTCCTCCAAGCATCGCTTTCCTGGCTCACGGAACTGATTTCCTCATCAGGCAGCTCCTCCGCATATCCGGTCTTCAGGAAGGTCCTCTCTGCCCTATCTAAGAAGTCCTCACCTTCCCTAATAAGACGAAGATTAGAAACCTGTGCCTCCAGCTGCCGCACCGTGACCTCTAAGAAGGTGACCAGCTTGCACTTGCTGCAGGTGCACCCGACCACATCTTGTGGCAAGAAAAGGAACATGCCACAAGTGCTACAGGTGACAGCAGCAGCTCCCTCACCTTCCATACTTGATAATGCAGAGAATAGTTGTTTAAAGAACAAAAAAACAAACAAACTGGGCCTTCTTTCTCAAATTCAGCTGTATAAGCTATGTCTGCTCAGCTAACCACCAAGCTCAGTTGAACTCTTATTAAATTTGTTCAGTTGCTATAAGGATTGGTTGTTCCTAAACTTGAATGGTTGAACTTGAAGGATTGAAGTAGATGAATGAAACTGCGCGCGCCGTAGGCTGTGAGCTCAGGGAGAGCACACGGCCAGCACAAGCAAAAAAAACAACACAGAGAAATAAGCAAACAAACTCAGCCCCACAATCCTGTAAAAACACCTATCAAAGTTGTCTTCACAGACCCAGCTCACCTTCTGCTCTCTCCTCTGGAAATCAGCAAGAAGACCGCTGGGAGTTCCTAGTAAAGCCTCCTTCCCCTAGCTGGCTCCTCCCCCTAGCTTGATTAACTCTCCCTAGTTTGATTGACAGTTAACTGACTAACTAACAAACAATTAGCTGGCAATTAGGCTGTGAGCTCAGGGAGAGCACACGGCCAGCACAAGCAAAAAAAACAACACAGAGAAATAAGCAAACAAACTCAGCCCCACAATCCTGTAAAAACACCTATCAAAGTTGTCTTCACAGACCCAGCTCACCTTCTGCTCTCTCCTCTGGAAGTTTTCACAGTCAGGCAATCATATGAGGTCTTATTGCCTGACACAGCCAAAATCATATGAGGTCTTCACTTGCCTGACACAGACAAACTCACAAACTTTGACTTTTATATATTAGATTGAGCATTAGCCATTTACTTTCCCTTTTCCATGCTAGTGCCAGTCTCAGGATTACTTGACCTTGAATGGTTGTTGACCTGTCCCCAGGTCTTTCCAGTCATCTCAGCCCATTCTGTTACCATTACATCCTTTTCCCAATTTTTCCCCACTGGCACTTTCCAGCCTGCACTCTGTCAGTGTTGGCAGGATTTGGCTCCTCTGAGCATGAGCAGAGTGCTATCTGTGAAGCAAGGCTTTGCCGCAGCAGAGAGTCCCAGTGAAGCAGAAAAAATTCCAGAGGCTCATTAGTTAGGCTTAGAGTACTGATTTATTGCTGCAGTGTAAGATAAGACTTAGCAAAAATAGGCTTGCTTTCCAGCAATTAGACAAAGAGGAAAAACAGAAGATAACGGAGAAAAATCGGGTAGCATCTCCCCTTACAAACAGTATACTGCCAATAGCATGGCAGGTCCAGCTAGGGCAGTGGTTCTCAACCTTCCTAATGCCGTGACCCTTTAATACAGTTCCTCATGTTGTGGTGACCCCCAACCATAAAATTATTTATTATTTACAATGCCTCCCCCCCCCGGCAAAGGCCGCCTCGCCGGCCAGGAACGGGGAGGGCGGGCAGGGAGGGAAATAGGAGCCGTGCGTCTCCCCTGGGAAAAAACTCCAACCCCCCCGGGCTCTGCTTCTGCTTCGCTCTCGTTTCCGCTGGGGGGCAGTGTGGGAAAAGTTTCCAGAGTGTCGACCCTGGCCGGGGGGGGGGAATCCCAGTGCCTTTACCTTTTGCGCTGGGCGCAGCTCGCCCCCTGGAAAAGCGCTGCCTTGTGGCCCCCTGGCCCTTCCGCAGCACCCCCTCTGTGGCGAGTGGGGCAGGGGCCGTGGTGAGGAGGGGACCTGCCCCCCGTGCTGCCGCCGCCCCCTCAAGCTGGCCCGTCAGACGTGTGGTTCTCCCAGTAGCGGAGAAGGGGAGTGATTTCAGTCCCTTCTCAATAGGGGGCAGGAGGACGTGAGCACATGGCTCACGCTTGCGCACCACCACTCCTGGGCCTTTACCTCACGTTACTTTATTGCAGAGTTTGGGGGTGCCGTTCACGCAAGCAGGTTCTTGTGCCAGGCGCTCTCTTCGCTGCTCCTTCGTCACGCAGCTGGCTTCCTAGTCATGCGACCGCCTCGCCCCTTCCTCCCTCAGCGCAGCCTACAGCTCCCAGGCTGCACTGCGGAAGGAAGGGGCGGGGCGTTTGCGTGACCAGGAAACCAGCTGCGGGATGAAGGAGCAGTGAAGAGAGGGCACCCCCCACCTCCGCGGTAAGGTAACATACGAAAAAGGCCCAGGAGTGGTGGTGCGCAAGCACGAGCCACATGCTCGTGTCCTCCTGCCCCCTTTGGCGGGAGCGCCATGCGGCCGCACGCACTCCCACCAAAGGGGCAGGAGGACACGAGCGCATGGCTCGCACTTGCGCACCACCACCGAGGAGGGAATGGAGCCTAAGACCATCGGAAATACGTATTTTCCGATGGTCTTAGGCGACCCCGTGAAAGGGGTTGCAACCCACAGGTTGAGAACTGCTGAGCTAGGGAGTCTAACTGGCAGCTGGTCAAGGTAAACACCAGCCTTTTTATGCTACCTTGTCACCCTGGAACAAGTGGGGTGACCCAATCAGTGCTCTGGCGTGTGGCCTTCTCTAATACACAAGACATAGCCATAACAGTCCTTCTGGCCTTGCACCTGGCTGTCTAGTCACACCGCCTCTTCTCTCTGCCATTCACTCATAGGAAAACTTTGCCTGTCTGGCAACAACCTTGACACCTTTCCTTTTCCTATGTAGTGGATCGGCAGCTTACACTCCATGCTCAACCATTCCCAGTTTCCTGAGCGTGTCTCAGTGCTTCACAGTGGTGAGTGGTTTTCTGAGTGCATCTGCCACATTCTCCTCAGATTGACAATATTGTAATCTGATTACACCACTCTCTACTGTTTGTTTCACATTTAGGTATTTGATATCTACATGCTTGGTTCACCCTCTGGTCTTATCATTACTGGCCATGTGGATGCATGCCTAGGAATCATCAAATACCATTATAGGGATTGGTATGTCCATACTGAGATCCCTTACCAGTTGTGTGTACCAGGTCAGTTCACTGCACAGATATGAGAGACTTCCATACTCTGCTTCCGCAGTTGAAGTGGCCACAGAACTCTGTTTTTTAGTCTTCCAGTGCACCAGTGTGCCACTGTACATTATTAGGATTCCTGAGGTTGACCTCCTGTCACACATGTCCTCAGCAAAATCGCTGTCACAGTAACGAACCAATTCAGGTTTCCCAGAAGGTGATACATACAGACAGTGCTCCAGAGTGCTTTTTAAGTACCTTAACACTGTCTTCACCCCCTTCCAATGTTGCTGTCTGGGCTTAGAACTTGCCCTGCCTAGAATGTTAGCAGCCAGGGACAAATCTGGTCTGCTATATCCAGCCAAATACAATAGAGATCCCCCACAGACTGGTAAATTTCTTTGTGAGGGAACACTTTGTCATCCACAGACTTTGTAAACCCTTGTACCATGGGGGGTTTGCACACCTTTGTAATCAAGCACGTTGAACCTTTGTAGCAGTTGCAATATTTTCTGCTTCTGGCTAAGCAGAAACCCATTCTCTGTTCTCTTTACCTCAATACCCAGGTACTGTTTGATAGGACCCAGGTCCTTAATTTGGAATTTTTCACCCAGTTCCTTGGTAAACCTTGTTACCTGTTCCTTTGTTGTTGTGACCAGACACAAGTCATCAACAAAGGCTAGCAGGATTTCTTGGTCTTTCCCAGACCCTTTGGTACACACACATGGGTCTGCCACACTCTGCTTGAAACCCAAGCCCTGCGAAGCGCCATCCAGGCACTTGTTCCAGCAATGGGCAGATTGTTTGAGCCCAAAGATAGCTTTGTTTAAGCTGTACACCAGATTTGGTTTACCAGTTTCATACCCAGGTGCCTGCTGCATGTAGATGGTCTCTGGCAACTCAGCGTTGAGATAGGCTGTTGTGACATCAAAGTGGTGTACCAAAGTATTTCTCTGTGCTGCCAGAGCTAACACCAGCTTGATACTTTCACATCTGGCCATTGGCGCAAAAGTTTGGTCAAATGACTCATTTTTCCTTTGTTCAAAACCTTAAGCCACAAGCCTGGCTTTGCCACAGCTGAAACCATCCAGCGACTCCCTCAGTCCTTGGCTCTCTTGCCCTGAGTCTTTGGTACACTGCCTCTGCTGTCCGGATGGTCCTTCCACAGATGCTTCGTGGATCCACACTGAAAACATCTTTTCACAGCATTCACCCTCTCGGTACACTCAGACTCAGTCCGGGGAAAGTCAGTGTCCTTGGCATTCTTCCTGCCGCCGCCACTGCTCCTGTTGATAAGCTCTTGCTGGCTCCTCTCAGCAGGCCCTTCCTCCTCCTTGTACAGACGCCCGGAAATATACTGCACGGTGAGGTCCTGCTCCGGCATGCCTTTGATGGTAGCCACGAACACTTCCCAGCTTGCACCTAGGGAGCTCAGTATGCAGTAGACTCTGTCAGGCTCAGAGATCTCCTTCCCTCTCTCTTGTAAGGCAACGAACAGAGAGGTCAAATGCTGAGATGGTTCCGCATGCACTCACCAGGCTGCAGCTGTGCCCTGTAGAACCTCTTTAACAGGGACAGCTTACTCCCAGCTGTAGGGCGGATGTACATGGCCCACAAAGCGTCCCAATACGCCCGTGCTGTGGTGAGGTGCCTCACATGGTTTACCTGGCTATCTTCGAAAGCCAGAAAAATGTTACTGATGGCTTTCTCCTCTATCCTGGCATATGCTGCACAGAGGGAAGGCCTTAGGGGATCAGCAACAGCCTTCCACAAGCCCTCTCTCCGCAGATACATCTCCATCTTCACTGCCCAAGTGAGATAGTTCCTCTCATTCAATCTGTCCAGGGGCAGACTTGCACTCCCCGTGGACGCCATCCCTGCAGCCTCTGTCACCTTCCAGGCCCCTCCTATGCCAGGACTCTCACTTACCAGAGACTGTCCATGAGTAGGCTCTCAGCAGGCAGCTGCAGACTGGAAGTGGCACTTCACTTGATCCACTTGACTCTCTGGTGCAGTGGAAGCGTGCTGGGCCCATAACCTGTCAGGGTTGGCAGGATTTGGCTCCTCTGAGCATGAACAGAGTGCTCTCTGTGAAGCAAGGCTTCGCCGCAGCGGAGAGTCCCAATGAAGCAAAAAAATTTTATTGCCGCATTGTAAGATGAGACTTAGCAAAAACAAGCTTGCTTTCCAGCAATTAGACAAAGAGGAAAAACAGAAGATAACGGAGAAAAATCGGGTATTATCTCCCTTTACAAACAATATACTGCCAATAGCATGGCAGGTCCAGCTAGGGAGTCTAACTGGCAGCTGGTCAAGGCAAACACCAGCCTTTTTATGCTACCTTGTCACCTTGGAACAGGTGGGGTGACCCAATCAGTGCTCTGGCTTGTGGCCTTCTCTAATACACAAGACATAGCCATAACAGTCCTTCTGGTCTTGCACCTGGCTGTCTGGCCACACCGCCTCTTCTCTCTGCCGTCCACTCATAGGAAAACTTTGCCTGCCCGGCAACAACCTTGATACACTCCCCCTCCTCATCTGATACATTGTAGCATCATTAGTATTGCAGTTACATAAGATACAAAGTAGCCAGTATCATGGATTACATACATTCTAGCAAGCATCAAAGAATATACATCATCAGACTGTTTTTACTCTTTGTGCACTGGGATATCTTATATATGTTTCCCTTCTCAAGGGTAATATGACAGGGAGACCTGGTGACCTGACTGCAGTGCTTGCACTTCTTTTTTTTCTTCCCATTATCTTTATTGAGATATAAGTCATAATAAATAATAAATAATAATTATACATCATAATAAACAATAGCTTACTTTCTATACTTCAAATACTTCATTTTTAAACACCAATTTCATTACATTTAGTTGTATGTATATATTTTCCATACTTTTATCTGAATTCTCTCTCCTTTTTTAGATATTCTAAAAACCTACGGGAGAGGGGAAAAAATAAACAAACAAAAAACAAATACACAAAGAAATATAATAATTATAATTTCCTTAACCCCCCAAAATAAAAAGAAAAAAAAGAAAAAGAAAAAGAAACTCCCGTCAATCTGAACTCATACCCTTATTGTCCAATAGAATAAAGGTCTCAGCCTTTTTTTTCTGTACTTCCTTTCATTCCAATTTTTTTTCTTTCTTCTTTCCCTTCTCTTTTCTTTCTTTTTCCTTTTTTTTTGCATCTCTCCGTATTTTACCACCGTTTCTATTAAATATTATATATACTCAATATTTGCCAGACCCTATTTTCTACTTAAATACTTTATTACCGGATCCCATTCTCGCAAAACATCGTCGGATTGCTCTCTAACTTTTATAGTGAGCCGGTCATTTTCTTTCATTTCTATTATTTTAACCATCCATTGTTCTATGGATGGCGGATCTTTATTTTTCCATTCTTTAGCTATTAGAATTCTAGCAGCTGTGATGAGGTATAAAAGAATCCTCCAATATGTCTTAAAAATTTTCATATCTATCATTTGAACCATATTTAATAGGTATATTTCCGGTTTTAGAGAAATTTGTGTTGTAAATATTTCCATCAAGTGTTTATTCACCTCTTTCCAAAAGCTACTGATTTTTGCACATTTCCACCACATATGCATAAATGACCCTGCTTTCTCCTGACATCTCCAACATTGATTCTGTGATGTATGATACATTTTTTGGATTTTCATTGGTGTCAAATACCACTTGTAGAACAACTTTATATAGTTTTCCTTAAGGTCTTGGGCTACCGTAAATTTTTGTGTTAATTTCCATGCTGTCTCCCATTGCTCGAGTTCGATCACCTGATTGGTCATCTTTGCCCAAGATATCATGGTATCTTTGACTGTTTGATCCTCCAACTTATACCCTAACAAATAACCATATAATTTAGCAGTAATATGATCCAACTGATCAAATACGATTTTTTCAAATTCGTTTTTCATCTGTCTTATGTCAAATCCTTCAAGTCTGACATCTATTTTAAACCTTTCATATAATTGTCTATATGGAAAACAAGCCAACATATACCCCATCTTTTCTAATTTTTCCCTAGATTTTATCTGGGGGTTGAAGATTCCGATATGTTTTCCAACAGATCTTTATATGTTAACCAGTCCGTTTGTGTCCCTACCCATCTTCACTGAAAGGCTTCCTGCGGTGATATCCATGCTGGGATTCTATTGTATAGTTTCTTCTTTATCTGCATCCAAACCCTCAATAATGATCTTCTTATAAAATGGTTTGTAAATTCTTTGTCAATGTTAGCTTTACCATACCAGAGGTAGGCGTGCCAGCCTATCCTGTTATCTGCCCCTTCTAATGTTAATGTTCTTACATTTTTTAATTTAATCCATTCTATAATCCAATTTAGACATGCTGCGTGATAATATAATTTAAGGTCAGGAAGGCTGCACTTCTACCTGATCTTCTGGACCTCATTAAGTGATCTTGGAACAAACCTAATCACTTCTACCAACTTTGTAATGCCCTGAGAATCCATACTGGATTCAAGAAGACACTGTATCTTTAATCTTTAAACTCTTTAATCACCTGATCCCTAACTCAATAGCTGCTGAGGCTTCCCAGATGAATTCCACTCCAGCTGACAAAAAAAGTAGATATCTTTGGATATCTTTGGGCACTGGAGGGTTTCTTCAGAAGATCTTAGAGCAATAATGGGCTCATAAAGGGTTACATGGTCCTTCAAATAGCCTGAACCCAAGCCATTAGCCATTAGCACTTTGAATTGTGCCCACAAATGGACCAGTAGAGCCGTTGCAGCAAAGGAGTTGTATGCTTCTTGTAGCCAGCCTCAGTTAACAGTTTGTGTGCATCTTAGATCATTTACAATTTCTGAGCACTTTTCAAAGGCAGCCCCACATAGATCACATTACAGTAATCCAAATGGGATGTAACCAAGACATGCACCACTGTGGCCAGATCCAGCTTCTCCAGAAACAGGTACAATTGGCACACTAATTTTAATTGTGCAAATGCAGTCCTGGTCACTACTGAAATCTGGGCCCCCAGGTTCAGGAATGAATCCAGGAGTACCCCAAACCTGCAAACCTCAGTTTTCAGGGGGAGTATAACCTCATCTAACACAGGCTGAATCCCTATTCTCAGATCTGTATTTTGTCTCACCAGGAGCACCTCTGCCTCATCTAGATTAAGCTTCAATTTATTCACTCTCATCCAGTCCATTACAGCTGCCAAGTACTGGTTTAGCATAGCTACAGCTTCCTTGGAATTAGGTGGAAATAAGTAACAAAGGTGGGTATCATCAGGATATTGGTGATAGCTGATCCCAGAACTCTTGACAACCTCTCCTGTCGGTTTCACATAGATGTTAAAAAGCATAGGAAATAGAGCCCAGAGAGATTCTACAGGCTAATGGCCAAGGGGTTGAACAGGAATCCTCTAGCACCACTCTCTGAGAGCACCCCTCCAAGAAAGAATGGAGCCACTGTGGAGCAGTATCTCCAAAGTCTCATCCCAGAGAACTGACCCAGAAGGATACCATGGTCAATGGTATTGAAAGCTGCCGAGAGGTCCAGCATAACCAACAGAGAGAATTTGTTTTATGCCATAGAATTCTCTGCCCACTCTCCCACTGGTGTTTGTCAGTTTACTTCACCCTCCAGAATTCTAAGAGATCACTACCTTTCTGAAAGAAGATGGTGTAGAGAGAAGTGCAATCAAATATAAGCAACCTAGTTATTTTTCCAGATATTTCACAGTACAGAAGAGATATGGAGAGCTCTGAGTAATTTTTGGATGTTTAAAGAGTCAAGTCACTACATCCGCCCTCAGAACTTCAGAATGATCACTCTCCAGTCCATCCTTCCTTTTCTTCACTGGGAAACCAAGAAACTTGTGTGGTTTGATAGACCCAAGGGAAGACTATATTCACATTTCAATATGGCCTCAGTATTGCAAGTTTCTCAGGTTATTGATTGGTCCAAAGCTCTACCCTTTGGTCTGTCCGTGGCACTGAGAATCTTCATTAAGTCCATGCAGTAGTGATTTCCTCTGTGCCCTTACACAACCCACTATCATCCCCTCTTATTCAGGTTCCTTGTTATCCCTTGAAAGTCTTTGGAAGGGTTAAGACAATTGCAATATTAGGATGGGAATGAGCAGAAGATTCTGCAGTGGCTCATTTCACTCTGCGTTGGAGAATGGAAGTGATGTATAAATTGTCCGTATTCCAGGGTAATAACTGTAATCAGATGCTTGTATGAACTCATGTGGGGATTGTGTAATTCAGGGATGGCAGTTGTACAGACTGGACTGTAGAATGAAATAGTTTTTGTTTTTTTGCTTTTGTTTTTTTATTATTATTTTTTAACAAAAAGTAAAAATAAAAAAGACATTTTTTCTGAGATATATTCCA